>CM062818.1:779284419-779546919 GCA_031772625.1 Pinus tabuliformis
ATTGCTTTTTATAAATTGCTTTTTTTCTAATTTTAAACTTTTCTTGCTTTTCTCTCTATCACATATTATTAAAACTTTCTTCTCTTGTTTTTCTCTCCATCAGCTATCATTAAAAATTGCTTTTCTTGATTTTCTAACCGTTATAAATTGTTTTTCTTTTCTTTCTTTTTCTAACCGGTTTTACTTTTCTCACCCGCAACTATCCTTAAAAATTGTTTTTCTTGCTTTTATGTCATTTCAAAGGTGGATATGAGGCTGTTTCACTTGGGTGAGAAAAAGAAATTTGAGATTCATCACGTTTCCGCCCTCGATGATGTTTTTGTGGCGACGTGTTTAGCTTTGAATTTCAACTCATTTGACTGTTGCCTCATAGACATTCACTGCATGTTTAACATTACGAAGGTGTTCTGCTAATATTGTTACATTCCAAATTACTGCTACGGTGAGAAAAGGAAATTTGAGATTCATCACGTTTCCGCCCTCGATGATGTTTTTGTGGCGACGTGTTTAGCTTTGAATTTCAACTCATTTGACTGTTGCCTCATAGACATTCACTGCATGTTTAACATTACGAAGGTGTTCTGCTAATATTGTTACATTCCAAATTACTGCTACATTCTAAATTGTTTCATTACTAGTAGGCAATTAAGAAATCATCAACAAAATTGTTCTCACTCTAAGTTATATTTCTCTTGAAATTGGGGTTAGTTTTGTGCATGATTTGATCCAAAATTGATTTGATGAGATGCCTTTTCTAAAATGCAAACAGTTTGTTAATTTTAAATTATGTCGTACTACATGTACATATTTTTGTATATAATACAACTGTTACTAAACATGAGGTTTAAGTTTAAATAGTGTTTACCTCCTTATTCACGGAAAATCAAACTTGAAATAGTCATCGTACCTAGTTTAGGTTAGGTTAGGGTTGTGTCATTACAATCTATTTATTAGGTATTGTTTTTGAATCTTACACTTACAATATGTTTAGTAGGTATATTTTCATTTTATTTATAATATTATGGGAGTTATACTTTTATTTTATTTTAATTAGTGGTTTTTAACTATGAAATTTATTTTTTTCCTTCCAGAAAAATTTGGTTGGGGATTTGAGTGTTATTTAGCAATCTAGGACAAAATGCCAAGAGGGTTGAATTTCCAATTTATAATTTTCATTTACTACCATCATGCTACCTCATTTTTCCACCGTAAGCCTCAGATAATTATTTGTAGGAAGCTCTTAATAATGAACTTATCATCAACCCATAAACTATTTCCACCATTTACCCATCTCCACCTTCATATGTTGTGGAGCTTCTCCAAATAAGCATCTTGATATGTTGAAGAGATTTTCCAAATAAGCGTTTTTCACAAGAACTTGATTCTCAAATTTTAGAAATTAATATCCTACTTATCCATTCTCTCATAATGATACTTACATTTGTGATAACATTTCATAATGCCTAGTATGTTCACTTTTTAAAATTAAATTTTGAGTTGTTCTCTTATAATATTGTTTAACGTATTATAATTCATGGTGAAATCATCACTCAATTTAATTTTGAGTATTTAGGAATAAATTTAATTATGACCTTCATCCATTCACAATCCTACAATTTTAACAGGAAATAAAATATATAGATATGCATGGGTATAATGAAATCTTCTAAACAACTCTATTTAGCCTATCCTTAAAATCAAGGTTCAAATACTTTATAAAATGGTACCACAATTGTAATAAACTTTTTTTAAAAATATTTCTTTTCTTATTATAAAATAATTTTAATTTTAAAAAATTATATTAATTACAATTATTTGTCATAAATTTTCTATATTTTAACATTTAAATAATTAAACAATTTATCTTAGTTGGTGTTGTATCTTTCAAAATTCATTTTGTAAATACTCCACCTATTAGCATCATTACCACCAATCCTTTCAAATGTTGTGTAGCTTCTTGAGAAAAGCATTCTTCCTGTGAAAGCCTAGTTTTTAGAGTTTGAAAATTAATATGGTTAGTATCAATTCTCTTACAATGATACTTACATTTGTAATAACGTTGGACAATGGGTAATATCATGAAATTTATTAGTTGTTTTCTCTTGGAATATTGTGTAAGATATTATAATTCAAGCAAAGGTCATTACTCATAAAAAATTATTTAATTTAATGTGTTTAGACATTAATTTAATTGCGATGATTTTGATACAAGTAAAATTAGTTGAAGAATATACTCAAAAAAATGCGTTAAAATATTAAATTACCACTTTAAATTCAATACTACACAAATATATATGAGAATAGGTTTCACATTTTAAATAAATAAAATTGATATAAAAAAATCTTTTAATATATAACTATACATATTTGAAAGAAAAACTTATAAAATTTGTTAATCATAATATCTCTAATAAAAACAAATAATTAAACTAGCTTAGACACATCTTAACTTTGGATCTACCAAGGGACGAGAGGGATCAAATATTTTTCATTCTAAAAGAGGCTTGTACCTCAAAGAGATTTGATCCTTTTGGGTGCTTGGTATATCTAAAGTTAAGATGCATCTAAATGCTTGGTAGATCCAAAACTAAAATGAATCTAGGATACTATAATTTATAAATTAAAATACCTATTAAATTAGAATAACGGTTAAATTATAGTTTAAAAAAAGAAAAACATATTCCAAAAATATATCAAAACAATTTTATTTTTTCAGAATAGAGTAAAATAACCAGTAAGACTAAAAAACAAATCATAATAAACAATAATTATTTGAAAATAAAGATTCAAAAACAAAGTTGAGACTCTATGCAAAAATAAATAATCTAACCAAAACAACATAAGCACAATTTAATAAAAAAAAAAAAATGATAAATGCAACAAAATTTATGTCAAATAGATGCATCTCCTCATATTTTAAAATATTACTTAATTGAAATTGGGCCTAGCTGATGACTAACTACTACTGAAACCAAATTAATAAAAAAGTGTGAGATCTATCAAACCAATCATGAAAGGTTAAACTACTACAATAATACTAAACAATATATTTTGAAGATATAAATGTATACCAAACATTGAAATGAGCATAACTTATTGCA
Organism: Pinus tabuliformis; assembly: GCA_031772625.1. NCBI lineage: Eukaryota > Viridiplantae > Streptophyta > Pinopsida > Pinales > Pinaceae > Pinus > Pinus tabuliformis. Next base: position 779,287,521 of record CM062818.1, read on the forward strand.
AGAATTATCCACATAAACGATGGTTTGTAGTAGTAGCAATAAATTAGGAATCATAAAAGGCTAAACATTATGCCCTAGATAGATTGTAAATATACATATTGAAAGAACTATGAATAGAGAATGAACATAGAGAGCTACATGTCAGTAGGAAATTGTAGGAAGGGTAGTGATTAGCAGCACCATGGAGAACTGAAAGGAGGACTCTTAACAATAAACTATAGAAAACATGAGTAAGACATTGTACACTAAACTAAAAAAACCTAGTAAATTTTTGTGCACTAAACTAAATATAATAAACCTAGGTAAGGCATTGTACACTAAAAAAAATACAGTAAACCCTAGTGAAACATTTTATGCCCGAAAAGAAAGTAAAGAAAGAGATCAATGCCTACACTAAGAATATTTCTAGCAATAAACTCCATGCGTAGATGCATTCAACATATGTTTTTTGTACCCCTAAATAAACCCTAAGCTGAATCCATGGAGTTAGGACATGTTCATGGAAGGAGAAGGGAGAAGGGGGAGACATTTAATTTTGCAGTTAGACACAAAATGAGAGAGGAGTATTAATAATGAAGGAGATGTTGTCGATAAAACGATGCCAGGTTCAACTTATATAACACAACATGCACCGAAAATGGTGAGGAAACCTTTCAATCTCACTCCTACATTTGATTTGATACTTTGTTAGATGTCAATGGGCTGCGTAATGGATATTTTTCTTAGTAATTGTATGTATTTCATTTTAAGCATCACTTAATTTGATATTGTCTCTATCAAAGATTTAGCTCACCATTTTTAAATTTTAAATCATCTCTGCTTTGATCTATCTTAGCTTTTAAAATTTCATATTTTTTTAAAATTCATAATTTTTTTTTTGTGCGGTCTACCCTAGTATGTTAGAGGTTATTTGAAATCCCATTTTGGACCTCCCTACCACATTCACAACAACATAAGCTAAATGGAAAAAAACATCAACGCGAATGCAAGGAATGAAGAATTTGACATCAATTATTCTTGGTCAAAACCTCAACAAATTATTGTAAATCATTTCTTTAGATATGCATGCACCTCTCTTGTCATGTTAACTGACCTCTCACTGCATTTCCAATTTTTTTGTTCCCCATGTTACTAAAATAAAATGAAATGAAATCTAAGAATTAATTTCTTAAATTATCAAAGGGACCTTCTCCATTTCCAATACATGTTGTATATGTCAAGCATGGTATTGTTTTATCAATCCCATCTCCTCTATTATTAAACCTTATTTGTCATTTTATATATATGTTGACAGTTATTATGACTACAGTCAATTTGGTATAGGCGAGGATTTCATTTGAGAGGGGGACTCTTGAGAAAAGAGTGCTCTCCTCCACAAGCTATAAATTATCCAATATCTTATATCCCCATTGCATCTCGAGGTTCCACCAGGAGGAAGGGTACCCAAGGAGTAGGCTAGGAGGTAAACTGATGAGTCATTAACATTTGATTAGAACACATCAACATTCACACATGAAAGTGGATGACGACAAGGAAGCACAAGCAATAACCAATCCAAGAACTGGAACTGCACTCCTTTGTGAACGCTACATTGTGTATTAATATTTTTTTTATATGATTAATGATGTATTTATAATGATCAGAATGTAATGTGAATGTCATGATGATTGAATTTCAGAATATGACTATTGATGTATGTACCTCAAATTTATGTGTTTTCAATATTGATGAAATTTCATAATGGTCATGGCTAGCAAATGACTAGTTGATTAGAATGTTTATTTACTTATTATTATAGTATTCTAAGTTAAATATGAATTTTTCCCTATACCTAGTAGCTTGATTTCTACTCTGACTAGTAAAAAATTAGCATTAGAGGGAGTGTCCCCACGCTTGGTATTAGAGTCGTAGATCTAGGACCTATGGACCCATAAAAATTAATTTTCATCAGTGACGTGATTCTCTGATTAAAATATTATTATAATACATATATTGAACTAATATTTGATAGCTAATTTAAATAATATACAATATCATTGTAGATAACAATCAATCATAAGAAACTATCACAATTATAATCCCTATAAGAAAGGTCAACAATGAACCTCTTTTATTTACATCATGAAATATTTGCAAAATGTATCAATCCAAACCTCTATTATTTACATTATGAAATATTCTCAAAATTTATTAATCCAAATAAATTTGAACAAGGGAAAAAAAATGATCAGCATAAAGATACCATACACAAATTCAAATACCATTTGTGATTGTGCAACTTTGCACCCAACAGCAATTTACACCACATTTTTGGCCTTCACCCTTTTCCTTCTTACAAATCCTATATGTGCCTTAGCTTTGGCTTCCATTGAAGATCGATACAAAGTGGATAAGTGAAAATTATTTATGCATATGCTAATCTTCATCTATATATACAACATGAAGAAAACGTTTATTTCAATTATTGAAATATTATATGTTTGTTAATAAATTTAAATATGAAAATTTGATAGGTTCATTGCTCTAATTAACCTCATTATTGGATTTTTTTAGTAGGTCATACTTCCAATGCTACTTTCTCTTGAGCTCGAGATATAAAGTATTGTTTGCCCCATTTCATTGGGTTATTGGCTAAGACATCCTTAACCCTCCCTTCCTCTAATAAAGAGGAATTTTTATGTGTTCCAAGTTATACTTTTGCTCATATTCAGGTGAGTCATTTTGGTTAGCACGGTCAATATGCCTTGGAAATGAAATCGGGACTCCATTCACCCCCTAGGGAACTCTGAAGGAGAGACTCCTATGACAAACTTATGGAGGAAACATAAGGGCATAAGTTGACGGTTCATTGCATCGTGAGTCTCCTTCCAGGGAGCATCATCATCAAGAACATCTAACAAGAGCTTCTAAGGATATGCCTAGGTATTCACCATCATTCCTTTATATCCAATCACAAAAACAAGTAAAGGAGATAATTCTTTCAAACACATACCTTTATCTTGAGTTGACTTCAAAATATTAGTCAAATCCTTGGGATTGGCATTCTATTTATCTTCAAATTCTTGAATAATATCTTTAGATTCTAGTACCTCCAGAGACATTCTAAATCCTTTATCGTTGTGGTACTCAAGTCAAATTTTTCAATACCAACCTCCATACGAGAGATTCTCTTTGTCAGGGAAGGACCCTTTAAAATGTTGGAAGTAAGTGATCTTTTACCCTAACTTTTTATTGAAAGGAAATGAGTAATCTTTAGCTATATGAATTATTTAATAGCATATAAATATATTAAGTGGAGACCATGAAAATCAAGCTCGAAAATAACCATAGGTGGGTCATTCTAAATCACCATTCCCAAAACTAATCCATCTCCAATATCCCAACCATAATCTGAGTGACTGTCATAATGTTAGTCTTAATAAAATTCATGTTTTCCTCTAAATAATGACCTAAACAGTTTCCTATCTCTGTAAACACTCTGGAAAACCAATATTTGATATGTAAGCTAGGTAGATTTCACCATCGATAAATGCCATCAATTGTTTCAAATTGTGCATTGAAGGAGACAGACCAACTTTTTAAACTGAGAAGCATCTATTTCCATAATGAAAAAGAAGACAATGCCTTTTCTACATTCCCCCATTGAATGGAAGGTGAAGGCCAACCATTGTCTTGCAAGGAAAAAGGTCTTTTGGAACATAGCCTAGTAATGTTCCCAAACCTTACCACTTAAGGACTTAATGTTGGCTTCATTAAAGATTCATCATGCTATTGTATATTATATAATGTTAATAACCATATTGAGCTTAGTATAACTGCAAGGGCTAACCTTGTATAAGTACATTTTAGTTTTATGCCTTTTCTTTTGTTCTTAATATTTGAGCCTCATAAGTCCTCAACAATGTGTCCAATTACAAGAATATGTTGATATATTTCATGGGAAAAGTCTTTCGATCCACACTTCATCACATATGGAGAGGTCACATAGGGAGATAAGTCAAATGCGGAGCCCTAAATATTTATGAGGGATTATACTTGGAATCCAATTCCCTTAACTGAATCATTTCTCAACCTTCTCAGGAATCTTAGACTTTTGCTTGGAATCCCCTAGGCTTACAAGGATGGATTGAGTGTTTCTTTGATCCAAAACAACCTCCTTCAATGTAGGCAATGTTTTCACAATAACATTACTAGGTGATCTCTCCTTATACTACCCATTCGATAGAGGATATGGATGAAAATATAGACAAACATTTCCCTCCAAAATTTGGTCTAACTTGAATTTTGGAGCCTACTGTGGATCTTGTGATCATTCGTTCCATAATCACTTTATGGTTGGTTGATAAGTGTTAAACTCACTTTCTAACACATTCTTATTCTAAAACAAGTTTTTGAGTGCACTCTTTTATGCAAGCTTGAACAGGGAAAGAACAAGTCCATCAAGGTGGTGCTTATGCAATGTTCCACCTGTGTTAAAAGTTAGTGCACACTTCCATCAACCGTCCCTCACATTTTCTTACGATTTTCATGAGTGACATGATGCTCTCATTAAAATATTGTTATAATACATATATTGAAATAATATTTGAGATCTAATTTAAATAATATGCATTATTGTTCCAAATCACTATCAATACTTGTTACACAGTAATTTGTCACCATCCCTGTTACTCCTCTTGCCGTACCTTGGAGGACCCATCCCGGGATTTATAAGAAGTGACAAAGGCTAAAAACACTTGCATTATGTTCCCCTGAGTATGTACTCCATGTTCCCTGAAGACACCTTCTGCAGATCATCCCTAAAAAGTGCTCTTTTTCCATTGGCGCAAGTCCACAGTATCCTACCCGCGCCAATAATGGAGATCCTCAAAAGAGGGCGCGACCATTGGCGCTCTGTCTTAGAGCAACAGTCGCGCCAACCAAATTTAGTCATGCTTTTTGCCTTAACGCACGTCCGACTGTTGTTTCCTTCATTACATGGAGCTTTTCTGAGGATAAAAAATCAGTCTTTTGTCGAGCTTTATCCATATTTATGGCTTTTGAGGATAATGCTAATCCGCAAAAGGTGTCCCGGTTCATCGCATCCTCCTCCCTTCTTCATCTATATAAACTTGTCATTATGCATTGGACAAGCTAGTGTTAGTGCTAGTGATTGAGTGATAGTAGTGATGATTATTTGTCATGCAGTGTTAGATGTTGAGTTCTTGAGTTCTTGGAGGAATGTTAGTGAGTGCTAGAGAGGTTATGCTGCCGGAGAGGAGGTGCATGGCAAGACACATATAGTTATTCGCCGAGCCAGGAGAAGGGTCGACGTCAGAACAATGGTTGTAACTTTTCCTATTTATTAATTGATGAGCAACTGCTATTATAGTTCCAATCTCATTATCTATCATGGTGATGTGTTGATTTATTTCCTTTCTGACTGAAATATAGTTGTGCCTTGGTAGTTTTTATGTTGGTATCTGTCTCTTCCTTTGCATGTGCAGGTGTTCGTTTGTGATCTGTCGGAGCAAGGGAGCGAGGATATCAACTCTGCTTCAATCATAGCATTGGACTCCAGGTTAGTCTTCTTGATTCACCTTTGATGCATAACTAGGAACTTGCGTAGCAGCGTGGTTTGTTTGTGGCTAGTTCTGTTATAGGCTAGTGGGATCGCCTCTGTTCGCAGAGGGGATTTACCTGACCAACAATACTATCAAAAGTGAAATCCCTATAAAAAATTTCAAACAATTAATTTATTTATCCAAACCTATTTTATTTACATTATGAAATATTCTGATAATTTATTAATCCGAATAAATTTCAACCATGGAAAAACAAATGATCGGCATAAAGATATCATACACAAATTTCAATATCATTGGTGATTATGCAACTTTGCACCAAGGATCAATTTGCAATTGCAAACAACATCGGCACCACATTTTTGGCCTTCACCCTTTTCCTTCTTACAAATCCTATCTTTGCGTTGGCTTTGGCTTCAGCTCAAGGTCGATTCGAAGTTTAGAAGTGAGAATTATTTATGCATCTTCTAATCTTCTATGTATTCATGGGCTCACTCTAGTTTATTGTGTCTATGGTTTTCTGGTGCATAAAGTGTTTTACTCACAATCACTACATTTATCAACCTAAAGTGTTTTACTCAATCACTAAGTTTAATTACGTCCATAGGTATCCTCTATTTTGAAATGGTTTCTAAAATTTCTATCATTTATAATAATAAAATGTATATTTGATTTAAATTCCATAATTTGAGAATATTTTTAAAAATATATACAATTTTTGTGAGTTGTATTTGGGACTTTTACACTGTTTTCCTATTAACAAGGTTCAATATTCCATAAATTAAATAGCGCATTATTATTTTAATCACTCGTAATAATTTTTACCACCCATTTAATTTATATAGCTATGCTAATTATTATGAGTAATCCTATTTTATCATCCACCAACCTCCCAATTATCATGCTCCTCTACAATTTCTTGATTGTGCTACATTATCTTTGTCTTCACCCTTAATTTGATGTTCATAACCCTTGCATAATTCACTTTTACATTCCTGCTAAGGAATAATGTCACTAATACTTTTATTCCTATTTTTTTTGTTCAAATACATAGCATTATGTTGTTTGATTATGCTACATTCTCTTTATCTTTACCATTAATTTGATGTTCATAACCCATTATGCACGTATATATTCCTGCTAAGGAATAATGTTTATATTACTATTATTCCTAGTTTTTTTGTTCAAATAAATAGCATTTTGTTGTTGTCAACCTTGGTTTATTTCCACAATGCTTGAAATACCTAATTTATCTCTATGAAATAATGTAGTTTGCAATAACATTTATAATTGGTTGAATTGATGTTTAAATTTTATTTTAATAACCATTAATTATTTTCCATCTTTTATTCCAAAAATATTTGTTTCCAAATTATGAGACATCACTTATTTATTTGACATCACATTTTGTTTGCAGCATCTATTTGGTTAACTTTTATTTGAAAAAATATATTTATATTTTGCAAGTTAACTGAAGTGAAGACTTATGTCACTTTTTTTATTCAACATTAGTTTTTTTCTTAGTTTATTTATCCCTTAATGATTATAAGATTTATAATATATACAAATTTGTTATTTAAAATATTCTATTTTATTTTATTTCAACCTTTTAATTGATCATTTAAAATATAAATATTTTATATGAAAAAATAAATGAATAGTAAATTTTTAATATATTTTATCTATAAATTTTGTTATATTAACTTTGTTTTCCCAATATAATATTTATAAATAAATCATAATATTAAAATCTTATTCCATGGGCAATTCAGACTTACTAGTGAAATTTACAAAAAAATTATGATCATTTCAATTTTCAGTGTAATATTTATAAATAAATCAGAATATTAGAATCTTATATATGTATTCATGGGCATACTCTAGTTTATTGTATCTAGGGTTTTATGGTGCATAAAGTGTTTTACTTGCAATCATTAAGTTTATCAACCTAAATTGTTTTACTCAATCACTAAGTCTATCTATTTTGAAATGGTCTTTAAAATAATAAAATGTGTATTTCATTTAAATTTCATAATTTGATAATATTTTTAAAAATATACACAATTTTTGTGAGTTGTATTTGGAACTTTTACTCTAGTTTCCCATTACAAAGGTTCATTATTACATAAATTGAATAGCACGTTATTGTTTAAAATGTTTATTTTATTTTATTTCAACTTTTTAATCTATGATTTAAAATATTTTATATTAAAAAAATGAATGAGTGGTAAATTTTTAATATACTTTATCTGTAAATTTTGTTATATTTAACTTTCTTTTATATCTAGAATATAATATTTATAAATAAATCATAATATTAAAATCTTATTCCATGGACGATTCAGACTAGTGAAATTTACAAAAAAATTACGATCATTTCAATTTTTGGTGTAATATACTTTGATTCATATATTTTAATAATATATTTTTATCTATATATTATATTTTATTAATGTATTTTATTTTATTTTTATATCTTTTTCAGCATTGTTTAATTATTTTCTGTTTGGAGTTTTTGGTTTGAATTAGAGGAAATATATTTTGGTAAGTTTTTGTTATTTATAATATGTTTTTGAATGCATCAATTACTAGAGTGTAGATTTGATGGGCACTCCCACTTGTCAAGTAAATTCTTGATCACGGTTTCCTTTTAAAAGTCTGCTTCACATGGCTTTTGATTTTTATTTTTACCTGTCATTTAGATATCATGTATTATTTGATTTTGTTAGTAACATCAATAGTACGGACTTAACTTCCATGGAATATTTTAGAATATTGATAGTAGTATACAAAATTCAATGGTTGAGATTTATCTCAAAAGTAGTTATGCTCTTTTAACAATTTTAATTAAATTGATTAATTAAAAAAAATGTCATATGAAGTGAGTTGTGATTTTTGGGACATGTGGTATTGATAAGGCATGTTATTGTCCAATGGGATTGTAACAAAGTTTATTTATAGATTGAGATTCTCCAATGTAAAGTCCAGGTAAATCTCCGTGATTAAGAATCTTATTCCATGTTTTTTAAATATATGTATGCTTAACGTATATATGAATTATTTTTTATAAATAATAATATTATTTGAAATAATGATAATTTGTTTAGTTTTTATTATTTTTTACTTCTAGCCATATGAGATGTATATGAAGTAATTTTTCTAATTCTTATTATGGGTTGTTGCAAATATGCTTTTAGCTCTCTCTCTCTCTCTCTCTCTCTCTCTCTCTCTCTCTTTCCCTCTCTTGCATGATCTCTCTCTCACCTTCTCTTCCCACTGTCTCCCAACTCATCTCTATCTCATGATCCTTCCCCTTTAATTTATCTACCCATCTGCTCCCTCTCCTTCTCTCGTTATCCCCCCACCCCTACCTCTTTGTCCTCCCTCCCTCACTCTATCATTTTCTCTCAATCCTTGCATCCCTCTCTCCCCACTCTCTTCTACATGTTGTCGATATCTTTATCTCCACACCCTATCTCTCAATCTCCCCTTCTTATTCTCTCTCTCTCTCTATCTCCCATGCCCTATCTCTCAAACCATCCCTATTTTCCACATATCTCGATCTCCCTCTCTCTCAAGCCCACACTATTTTCCCATGACTCCCTCTCTTTCTCCCCCTCTTCTCGATGTCCATATTTGTCTCACACACTATCATGCTCTTCCCTCATGTCTCTCTCTCTGATGCTCCCTTTCTTTATCTCCACTATCATGCTCCCTCTGTCTCTCCCCCACATTCTCTCCCTCCCTCCATTGCGCTCTCTCTCAAACCCTCCAAATTATCCCCCCTCTCATTCTACCTCGCCCCACATTCTAACCCTGCCTCTCTCTCTCTCTCTCTCTCTCTCTCTCTCTCTCCATCATTGTTTCCCTTGCACCCTCTCTCTCCCTCCCTATCTCTCTGTCCCTATCTCCCTGCCTCCCTCTCTTTCTCTCCCTCCCTATCCTCTTTGCTTTCTCTTCCCTCTAACTCTCACTGTTGTCCCTCACTCCCTCTCTCACTGTTAGCCCCCCTTACCCTCTCTCTCTCCGATGCGCCCTTCCTCCCTCTCTCTCTTTCTCTCAGCCCCTGTTACCCTCTCTCTCTCTTTCTCTCTCTCTCTCTCTCTCTCTCTTTCTCACTCTCTCCCCCACCTTTAGCTCCCTCTCCCTATCGTTATCTCTCTTTCCCTGCTACTCTCTATCTCTCTCCCCCAACCTTATATTGACTTTCTCTCTCCCCTTCCACCTCTGACCCTCCCTCTCTCTTCCCCTCTCACTCTCTAGCCCCCTTCCCCTCTCCCTCTCTCTTTCTTTCTCTCCCCCCGTCACTCTCTCCCTTACACTTTCCCTCTCCCTCACTCTCTCTCTCTCTCGTTCTCTCTCTCTCTACACTTAACTCTATCTCTCTCTCCCCCCACTTAACTTTCTCTCTCTCTCCCCCTCCTGCCTTCCTCCTCCTCCATCTCTCCCTACCATCCTCCTTCACCTTCCCACCCTCTCTTCCTCTCTCTCTCCCTCTCCCTCGTTCTCTCACTCTCTCTCCCCATCCCTCCCTCTTTTCCACACTCGCCCTACTTGTCTCCCTCCTATCCTCCCTCCTTCCTCCCACTACTCTCTCTCTATCTCCTACCCTCTCTTCCTCTCTCTCTCCCTCCCTCTCCCTCTCTCTCCATCCCTATTTCCTCCCTCTATCTCCCTATCTATCTCTTTTCATCCATCCCTCCTTTATATGTTTCTCTACACCCTCACTCCCTCTCTTCTCTCCTTCCCACTCTCCCCCTGCTCTCCTCCTCTCTCCTTACCCCCTCCCCTTACATGTTAAACAAATTTGTATCAATAAAGCAAACAAAACACAGATACACGAAAATCAATATAAATATAAACATATATTAAAAACTACAATTCATCATATATATATATATATATATATATATATATATAATTCGTTGTCATTTAAAATCAATTTATTTAAATGGATAGCAAAACACTTCCAATATCACATACATATTAAATTAGAATAACTGTAAATTATAATTAAAAACAACTACAATAACCGCAAACCATATATTTTGCATTGAGATTAGCATGACTTATTCCAAGCATTATCCACGTAAACAACCAGCAACAATAAACTAGGAATCAGAAAAGGCTAAACATCACGCCCTAGAGAGATTGTAAATATACATATTGCGAGAACTGTAGAGGAGGGTGGTTATTCGCCCTAGCCGAATTGATGGAAAGAGAAGGGAGAAGGCCAGAGACATTTCATTTTGCAATTAAGAGGAGGATTAATAATGAAAGAGATGTGGTCGATAAATGATACCGAGGCAGTCTTTCAAACTCACTCCTAGATTTGAGTTTATTTTATTTTGGAAACACCTGAAACAGATCGGTACGAAAACAAAAGTTAAATAAACCTGGAAACACGAGACAGAAGCATAGATACTTGAAAGCCCGAGACAGAAGCATGATTGGTTTTGGCAGCAACTCAATTTCATCTAGCAGAGGTGGTTCGAGAGCGGAGTAGAGGTCCAAGTGCATTTTCCCAGCATAAGTGGTTCGAGACCAGAGCAGAGGTGCAGTTCCATTTCATCTAGCAGAGGTGGTTCGAGAGCGGAGCAGAGGTCCAAGTGCATTTCCCCAGCATAAGTGGTTCGAGACCAGAGCAGAGGTGCAGTTCCATTTCCCCTGAAGGCCAACAATGGTTTGACAACCGTCCGTGTCAAAGTGTAGATACAATATAAAAATTTGTTCCCCAAATCACTTTGACTGTTTTTATGTCGATCAACTATTTTGATAAAGTGCTTTTCTTTCTTTCTTTAATTTTTTTTCTTTTCTCTCTATTAAATATAATTAAAAAATTGTTTTTCTGGCTTTTCTCTCCATCAGCTATCTTTATAAATTGCTTTTATTTATTTCCAACCGTTATAAATTATTTTTCTAACTGTTTTTGCTTTTCTTTCCGGCAGCTATCCTTAAAAATTGATTTTCTTGCTTTTTTAACGTATCAATTTTTAGTGTGTGCAGATTTTGGAGGGTTCGAAGCTGGATTTGAGGCGATTTAACTTGGGTGAAAAAAATGACATTTGAGCTTCATCATGTTCCCGCCTTGGATGATGCTTTTTCCCGCTACGTGTTTGAATTTCAGCTCATTTAAAAGTTGCCTCATAGACATTCGTTGCATATTTAATAGAAACAATAAAGTGTTGTGCACTAAACTAAATATAATAAAGGTAAATAAGGCATTGTAAACTGAAATAAATATAGTAAACATTAGTAAAGCATTTTATACCTGAAAGGCTGTAAAGAAAGAGATGAATAACTACACTACCAATATTGCAAGCAATAAACTCAATGCAGAGATGCATTCAACATATGTTATTTGTTACAAAAAAAATGAGAGAGGAGGATTAATAATGAAGGAGTGGTGGTCGATAAAATTATAATAGGTTCAACTAATATAACATAGCATGCACTGAAAATGGTGAGGAAACCTTCCAAACTCACTCCTACATTTGATTTGATACTTTGTTAGATGTCAATGGGCTGCTTAATGGATATTTTTCTCAGTAACAATATTTATTGCATTTTAAGCTACTCTTAATTTCATATTCTCTCCCTTCAATATTTAGGTCACATTTTTAAATTTTAAATCTACCCTATCTTAGCTTTTAAAATTTATAGCTTTTTAAAATTCTTTTTGTTTGTTTGGTCTACCCTAGTATGTTAGGAGTTATTTGAAATCCCATTTTCAACCCTCCTACCACATTCACAACAACATACCAAAAATGGAAAAAACCATCAATGCCAATGCAAGGAATGAATAATTTTAACTGACTTATTGTTGGTAAAAACATCAAGGAATTATTGTAAATCCTTTCTTTAGGTATGTATGCATCTATGTTGTCATGTTAACTCACCTCTTGGTGCATTTCCAATTATTTTGTTCCTCTTTTGTTCCACATGTTACTAAATTAAAATGAAATCAAATCTAAGAATGAGTTTCTTAAATTATCTAAGGGACTTTCTCCATTTACAATACATTTTGCATATGTCAAGCATGGTATAATTTTATCAATACCATCTCTTCTATTATTAAACCTTCTCTGTCACTTTCTATATATGTTGACAATAATTATGACTATAGTCACTTTGGTATTGTGGAGGCTTTCTTTTGAGAGGGGGACTCTTGAGCAAAGAGTGTTCTCCTCCCCTGGATATAACTTCTCCACTATTTTATAGCCCCATTGCATCTCCGCGATACACCAGGAGGAAGGGTACCCAAAGAGTAGGCTAGGAGGTAAGCTGATGAATCATTAACATTTGGTCAGAGCACATCAACATTCACACATGTACGTGGATGACGGCAATGGAGCACAAGAAACAACCAATCTGAGAACCAAAACTCCACTCCTTGGTGAACGATCCATTGTGTATTAATAATTTTGTTATATTATTAATGATGTCTTTATAATGACCAAAATGTAATGTGAATGTCATGATGATTGAATTTCACAATATGACTACTGATGCATGTACCTCAAATTTATGTGTTTTCAATATTGATGAAATTCCATAATGGTCGTGGCCAACAAATCACTAGTTGATTAGAATGTTTATTTACTTATTATTATAGTATTGTATCTTAAATAGAAATTCCCCCCTATACCTAGTAACCTAATTTCTACTCTGATTAGTAAAAAGAAAATGGCATCATAGCAAGTGTCCCCACACATGGTATCATAGTCGTAGATCTAGGACCCATGGACCCATAAAAGTTAATTTTCATCAACGATGTGTTGCTCTCATTAAGCTATTGCTATAATACATATATTAAGTTAATATTTAGTATCTAATTTAAATGATATACAATATTTTTGTAAATCACAATCAATCATCAGAACCTATCCCAAGTGAAAACCCTATAATAAAGGTCAAACAATTAACCTATTTTATTTACATCATGAAATATTCTCAAAATTTATGAATTCAAACCTTTTTTATTTACATTATGAGATATTCTCAAAATTTATTAATACAAAGAAACTTCAACCAACGGAAAACAAATCATGGACATAAAGATACCATACAAAAATTTCAATATCATTTGTGATTGTGCAATTTTTCATCCAACATCAATTTGCACTACATTTTTTGCCTTCACCGTTTTCCTTCTTACAAATCCTATATATGCCTTGGCTTTCACTCCCACTCGATGATGAAAACGAATTCTGGGTCTCCGTTTTCAGTATTCTTTTTTTCAAGTCCGATCTTGGGACCTGTGGGTTATGGCGCCACGAAGCCATTCTGAGACTTCTCACAGTCTTCTCAACATGACTGAGCAACACTTCCTACTGATCCAACCACAATAAAAGTCATCTCTCGCCAGGAAACTGCTTCCGGATTTCAACAAGACCGGTAACCTGTTCATCATCATCGACCAACCGAACCAACTTCAAAATTTCCCAAACGACCTCCTATGACAAACTCACACTGTTTGCTTTAGCACAGTCAGCAGCGCTGGTGGTTTTCCATAATCCCGTCCATGCCTCCAATCGAGCTCGCTGGTATTCGTTGCCAGAGAAAATGCTAATACTCTACTTTGTGCGGCCTTCCGGAGATTGAAACCAAGTAACGTCCCCTCGGCTGTTGCAAAAACACTTCCCGTTCCGATTCGAATTCCTTAGTCACCAACAGTGGGCCATCTATAGCTTCGAGGGTGAGGAGTGCCTTTGAGTTTGAAGGCCTCGACACATCAACGTGTTCAGGTTCGGCTCTGGAGCCGGTTCTCTCTCTTCCGGTACATTTTCATATTCCATATGCTACACACATTTTCTCTTCTTCAATCCCTCAAAGTCCTTAACACCTGCTGATGATAGGAGCTGTCCGAAGTCCTTTCAACCTTCGCTCATCTCTGGTGCCTCGGCCTGGCATTGTTGGCCATCCAATCATACTGAGCTCTCTCAGCAGTGGCCGTGGCCACCGCAAACCCATGTCGGCCATCTCAGACACTTCTTCATGGGGTTTCAGGGAAACCTCACCGTTTCAGTGATAACACCGGTATGCCATGGGTTTTTCACTGTTTTCGACTTCGAGGCATTAAAAGGAAAACAAACAATTAAGGTGGAAAATCAATGAATGTAAATCATAAAATTGCCGGACGGCCCTGACAAATAAAATAAAAAATACAGACAGACTTAAATTCGCTTCAATCTCATTTCTATTATTTACAGAGTCAATTACAATTTTTAAGGCATTTCAGCCTTAATCGAGATTTATCGAGCAACTACATTTTTGCCTTCTCTCTCACAAACAGGATTTTCTTCTCTCTTTTTCTTCTTGATTTACTCAAGAATCTTTCAGTTATTATTACACATACATTCAGTTTTAACTGATTTTTAACTAAAATTAGTTTATTAACTGAATCTTGTTCAAGATTGGCCTGGCTATCCATGTGGTTGTCCACCTGTCCTCTTTCTCTAATTTTCTTTCATTGAGGTGTCCGGATGCTCCTGCATCAGACTCCCGAGGTACAAAAATTATGACCTCCTGGTCATATTCTCCCGAGGTACAAAATTATGACCTCCTGGTCATATGTGTTTCCTTCGCAATTCTACCCACTGTTTCCCTTTGTCAGTGGAACTGCCTTCTGTGAGCTGCAACCAAACCTCTACCATAGCAAGTCCTCCCTGCTACTAGATGCCCTACCAAGCTTCTCTGTTGAGCTTAGTCCTCTCGACATCTCCGCGGTTCTCTCCTCTCGAACCCATTGAGCACTCCTACTCTAGGTTTGCTGCAATTTTCTCACCTTCACAAAATAAATTAAAAAAACTTACCGTACCTCTTCTTCCTTCGTACCTCCTTTCTTCGCATGCAAAAAAAACTTTCCTCCGCAGGAAATCTTTTCCCGCTCTGATACCACTTGATGAAAACGAATTCTGGGGTCTCCGTTTTCAGTATTCTTTTTTTCAAGTCCGATCTTGGGACCTGTGGGTTATGGGCCCACGAAGCCATTCTGAGACTTCTCACAGTCTTCTCAACATGACTGAGCAACACTTCCTACTGATCCAACCAAAATAAAAGTCATCTCTCGCCAGGCAACTGCTTCCGGATTTCAACAAGACCGGTAACTTGTTCATCAACCAACCGAACCAACTTCAAAATTTCCCAAATGACCTCCTATGACAAACTCACACTGTTTGCTTTAGCACAGTCAGCAGCGCTGGTGGTTTTCCATAATCCCGTCCATGCCTCCAATCGAGCCCGCTGGTATTCGTTGCCAGAGAAAATGCTAATACTCTACTTTGTGCGGCCTTCCGGAGATTGAAACCAAGTAATGTCCCCTCGGCTGTTGCAAAAACACTTCCCGTTCCAATTCGAATTCCTTAGTCACCAACAGTGGGCCATCTATAGCTTCGAGGGCGAGGAGTGCCTTTGAGTTTGAAGGCCTCGACACATCAACGTGTTCAGGTTCGGCTCTGGAGCCGGTTCTCGCTCTTGCTCTGGTTCCGGTACATTTTCATATTCCATATGCTGCACACATTTTCTCTTCTTCAATCCCTCAAAGTCCTTAACACCTGCCGATGATAGGAGCTGTCCGCAGTCCTTTCAACCTTCGCTCATCTCTGGTGCCTCGGCCTGGCATTGTTGGCCATCCGATCATACTGAGCTCTCTGAGCAGTGGTCATGGCCACCGCAAATCCATGTCGGCCATCTCAGACACTTCTTCATGGGGTTTCAGGGAAACCTCATCGTTACACTGATAACACCGGTATGCCATGGGTTTTTCACTGTTTTCGACTTCGAGGCATTAAAAGGAAAACAAACAATTAAGGTGGAAAATCAATGAATGTAAATCACAAAATTTCCAGAGGGCCCTGACAAATAAAATAAAAAATACAGACAGACTTAAATTCGCTTCAATCTCATTTCTATTATTTACATAGTCGATTACAATTTTTAAGGCATTTCAGCCTTAATCGAGATTTCTCCAGCGACTACATTTTTCCTTCTCTCTCACACACACGATTTTCTTCTCTCTTTTTCTTCTTGATTTACTCAAGAATCTTTCAGTTATTATTACACATACATTCAGTTTTAACTGTTTTTTAACTAAAATTAGTTTATTAACTGAATCTTGTTCAAGATTGGCCTGGCTGTCCATGTGGTTGTCCACCTGTCCTCTTTCTCTAATTTTCTTTCATTGAGGTGTCTGGATGCTCCTGCATCACTCGAGATCAATTCAAAGTGGAGAAGTGAGAATTATTTATGCATCTGTTAATCTTCATCTATATATATATATATATATATATATATATATATATATATATATATATATATATATATATATATATATAGCATAAAGAAAAAAATTATTTCAGTTATTGAAATATTATATGTTTATTAATAAATTTAAATATGAAATTTTGATAGGGTTATTGCTCCAACTAACTGCATTATTGGAATTTTTTCAGTAGATCATACTTCCAATGCTACTTTCTCTTAAGCATGAGATATAAAATATTGTTTACCCCCTTTCACTAGGTTATTGTCTAAGACATCCTTAACCCTTCCTTCCTCTAATAAAGAGGAGGTTTTATGTGTTTTAAGTTATACTTTTTCTCATATTTAGGTGAGTCACTTTTCTTAGCAGGGTCAGTATGCCTTGGAAATGAAATAGGGACTGCATTCACCCCTAGGGAACTCTGAAGGAGAGATTCTCATGAGAAAATTATAGAGGAAATTTAGGGGCATAAGTTGAAGGTTCATTGCATCATGAGTCTCCTTACATGGAGCATCATCATCAAGACCTTCTAACAAGAGTTTCTAGGGAGATGCCTACGTATTCACCATCATTACTTTATATCCAATCACCAAAACAAGTAAAGGATCTAATTCTTCCAATCACATACCTTTATCTTGAGTTGACTTCAAAATATTAGTCACCTCCTTGTGATTGGCATTCTAGTTAACCTCAAATTCTTTAATAATATCTTTAGGTTCTAGTCCCTCTAGAGACTTTCTAAAGCTTTTATGATTGTAGTATTCAAGTCAAATTTTTCAATACCAACCTCCATAGGAGAAATGCTCTTTTTTTAGTGAAGGTCCCTTTAAAATGTTTGGAGTAGGTGATTTTTTACCCTAACATTATATTGAAAGGAAATGAGAAATATTTAGCTATATGAATTATTTCATGGCATATTAACATATTAAGGGAAGAACATGGCAATCAAGCTCAGGAATAACCATAGGTAACTCCTTCTAAATCACCATTCCCAATACTAATCCACCTCCAAAATAGATTCCAATCATAATTTGAGTGACCGTCGTATTCTTAGTCTTAATAAAATTCATGTTTGCCTCCAAATAATGACCTAAAGAGGTTCGTATCTTTGTAAAGACTCTAGCAAACCAATAATTGATATGTAAGCTAGGTATATTTCATCATCGATTAATGTCATCAATTGCTTCAAATTGTGAATGAAAGGAGAGAGGGCAACTTTTTAAATTGAGAAGCACCTATTTCCATAACGAAAAAGAAGACGATTCATTTTCTACATTCTCCCATTGAAAAAAAGGTGGAGGCCAACCATCCTCTTGCAAGAAAAAATC
Organism: Pinus tabuliformis; assembly: GCA_031772625.1. NCBI lineage: Eukaryota > Viridiplantae > Streptophyta > Pinopsida > Pinales > Pinaceae > Pinus > Pinus tabuliformis. The sequence continues at coordinate 779,305,676 of CM062818.1, forward strand.
TCTATTGGAACATAGCCTAATAACATTCCCAAACATTAACACATAAGGACTTAATGTTGGATTCATTAAAAATTCATTTGAAGATGCATCCTCCTATTGTATGTTATATTATGTTAACAACCATATTGTGCTTAATATCACTGTATGGACTAACCTTGTATAAGTACCTTTTATTTTTATGCATTTTCTTCTCTTCTTGTTAATACTTGGGCATCATAAGTCCTCAACAATGTGTTAAATCATAGGAATATGTTGATATATTTCATCAGCTAAGTCCATTGATCCATAGTTCATCACATATGGAGGGGACACATAGGAAGATAAGTCAAATGCTAAGCCCTAAATATTAACAAGGGCTTCTACCTGGAATCCAATTCCCTTAACTAAATCATTTCTCAACCCTTCTCATGAACCTTAGCCTTTTGCTTGGAATCCCCTAGGCTTACAAGGATGGATTGAGTTTTGCTTTTATCCAAAACAACATCCTTTAATGTAGAAAATGTTTTCACAATAACATTACTAGGTGATCTCTCCTTATACTACCAATTCAATGGAGGATATGGATGAAAATATAGAGAGACATTTCTGACATAACATTATGTTTTCCTTATGACAAACACCCTCCAAAATTTGGTCTAACTTGAATTTTAGAGCCTAATGTGGATCTTGTGATCATTCATTCCCTAATGGATTTATGGTTATTTGATAAGTGTCAAAGTCACTTGCTGAAACATGCTTATTCTACAACAAGTTCGTTAGTGCACCCTTTTGTGCAAGCTTGAACAGGAAAAGTACAAGTCCATCAAGGTAATGTCTATGCACTGTTCCACCTGTGTCGAAAGTCAACTCACACTTTCATCATCAGTCCCTCACTTTTTGTTGTGATTTTCATCAATGACGTGATGCTCTCATTAAACTATTGTTATAATACATATATTGAACTAATATTTAATATATAATTTAAATAATATACATTATTGTTGTAAATCATAATCAATCTTCATAGACTATCACAAGTGAAATCCCCATAAAAAAAGTTCAAGCAATTAATTTATTAATCCAAACCTCTTTTATTTACATTATGAAATATTCTCAAAATTTATTAATCCAAATAAATTTCAACCAGGAAAAAACAAATTATCGTCATAAACATACCATACCCAAATTTCAATGTGATTGGTGATTGTGCAACTTTGCACCTAGCATCAATTTGCAATTGAAAACAATATCGGCACTACATTTTTGGCCTTCACCATTTTCCTTCTTACAAATCCTATCTTTGCCTTGGATTTGGCTTCCACTCGAGATCGATTCAAAGAGGAGAAGTGAGAATTATTTATGCATCTTCTAATCTTCATCTATATAACTCTTTTCTATGTATTCATGGGCATACTCTAGTTTATTGTATCTATGGTTTTGTGGTGCATAAACTGTTTTACTCACAATCACTACATTTATCAACCTAAAGTGCGTTACTCAATCACTAAGTTTAATTACCTCCATAGGTATCCTCTACTTTGAAATGGTTTCTAAAATTTCTATCTTTTATAATAATAAAATATATATTTGAATTAAATTTCATAATATGAGAATATTTTTAAAAATATACGCAATTTTTGTGAGTTCTATTAGGGAATTTTACTCTATCTTCGAATTACAAAGGTTTACTATTACATAAGCTCCAAATTGTCACGGTTGATTGTGCTACTTTCTCTTTTTCTTCACCCTTAATTTGATGTTTATAACCCTTGCATTATTCACTTTTACATTCCTGCTAAGGAATAGTTTCTATAATACTCTTATTCCTAGTTTTTTTGTTCAAATACATAACATTATGTTTTTTGATTGTGTTATATCTTCTTTATCTTCAGTGTTAATTAAATTTTCATAATCCATTATGCACGTTTATATTCTAACGAATAATGTTTACATTACTCTTATTCCTAGTTTTTTTTTGTTCAAATAAATAGCATTTTGTTGTTCTCAACCCTGATTTATTTCCACAACTCTTGAAATACCTAATTTATCTCTGTGAAATAATGTATTTTACAGTAACATTTATAATTGGTTGAATTGATGTTTAAATTTTATTTTAATAACCATTAATTATTTGTTTCCTTTTATTCGAAAAATATTTGTTTTCAAATTATGAGATATCATTTATTTATTTGACATCAAATTTTTTTCAAGCATCTATTTGGTTAGTTTTTATTTTACAAAACTAATTTTTTTGGTTAATTTTTATTTAAAAAAATATATTTATATTTTCAAAGCAAGTTAACCAAAGTGAAAAGATATATCACTTTTTTATTCAACATTAGTTTTTTTTTAGTTTATTTATCCATTAACAATTATAACATTTATAATTTATAGAAATTTATTATTTAAAATATTCTATTTTATTTTAGTTCAATTTTTTTATTTATCATTTAAAATATAAATATTTTATATGAAAAAAATAAATGAGTGGTAAATTTTTAATATATTTTATCTATAATTTTTGTTATATTATTATTATTATTATTCTTAATTTATTTATTTATTTTTCTTCTTCAGAATGTAATATCTATAAATAAATCATAATATTAAAATGTTATTCCATGGGCTTACTGAGTGCAATTAACAAAAATTTCATGATAATTTCAATTTTCTTGGAATATACTTGGATTGATATATTTTATTAATATATTTTTATCTATATATTATTTTTATTAATATATTTTCATCTATATATTATATTTTATTAATATATTTTTATTAATGTATTTTATTTTATTTTTGCATCTTTTCCAGCATTCTTTAATTACTTTGTCTTTGGGGTTTTTGGTTTGAATTTGAGTTTCTTAAATTATCAAAGGGACCTTCTCCATTTCCAATACATGTTGTATGTGTCAAGCATGGTATTGTTTTATCAATCCCATCTCCTTTATTATTAAACCTTATCTGTAATTTTATATATATGTTGAAAGTGATTATCACTACAGTCAATTTGGTATAGGCTAGGCTTTCATTTGAGAGGGGGACTCTTGACAAAAGAGTGCTCCCCTCCAAAGGCTATAAATTATCGAATATATTATAGCCCCATTGCATCTCGAGGTTCCACGGGGAGGAAGGGTACCCAAGGAGTAGGCTAGGAGGTAAACTGATGAGTCATTAACATTTGGTTAGAACAGATCAAAATTCACACATGAAAGTGGATGATGACAAGGGGGCACAAGCAACAACCAATCCAAGAACTGAAACTGCACTCCTTGGTGAATGCTACAATGTGTATTAATATTTTTTTCTATATGATTAATGATGTATTTATAATGACCAGAATGTAATGTGAATGTCATGATGATTGAATTTCAGAATATGACTATTGATGTATGTACCTCAAATATATGTGTTTTCAATATTGATGAAATTTCATAATGGTCATGGCCATCAAATGACTAGTTGATAGAATTTTTATTTACTTATTATTATAGTATTCTAAGTTAAATATGAATTTTTCCCTATACCTAGTAACTTGATTTCTACTCTAACTAGTAAAAAAAATTAGCATCAGAGGGAGTGTCCCCACGCTTGGTGTTAGAGTCGTAGATCTAGGACCTATGGACCCATAAAAATTAATTTTCATCAGTGACGTGATGCTCTGATTAAACTATTATTATAATACATATATTGAACTAATATTTGATAGCTAATTTAAATAATATACAATGTTGTTGTAAATAACAATCAATCATAATAAACTATCACAATTATAATCCCTATAAGAAAGGTCAACAATTAACCTCTTTTATTTACATAATTAAATATTCGCAAAATTTATCAATCCAAACCTCTTTTATTTACATTATCAAATATTCTCAAAATTTATTAATCAAAATAAACTTCAACAAGGGAAAAACAAATGATCGGCATAAAGATAACATACACAAATTCCAATATCATTTGTGATTGTGCAACTTTGCACCCAACATCAATTTAAACCACATTTTTGGCCTTCACCCTTTTCCTTCTTACAAATTCTATATGTGCCTTAGCTTTGGCTTCCACTAAAGATCGATTCAAAGCGGATAAGTGAGAATTATTTATGCATATGCTAATCTTCATCTATATATACAACATTAATAAAAGGTTTATTTCAATTATTAAAATATTATATGTTTGTTAATATTATATGTTGAAATTCTTCAATAATATCTTTACATTCTAGTACCTCCAAAGACTTTCTAAATCTTTTATCATTCCGGTACTCAAGTCAAATTTTTCAATACCAACCTCCATACGAGAGATTCTCTTTGTAAGAGAAGGACCCTTTAAAATGTTGCAAGTAGGTGATTTTTTACCCTAACTTTTTATTGAAAGGAAATGAACAATATTTAGCTATATGAGTTATTTAATAGCATATAAACATATTAAGTGGACACCTTGAAAATCAAACTCGAAAATAACCATAGGTGGGTCATTCTAAATCACCACTCCCAATACTAATCCATATCCAATATCAATTCCAACCATAATCTGAGTGACTATCATAATGTTAGTCTTAATAAAATTCATGTTTGCCTCTAAATAATGACCTAAAGAGTTTCCTATCTTTGTAAAAACTCTGGCAAACCAATATTTGATATGTAAGCTAGGTAGATTTCGACATCAATGAATGCCATAAATTGTTTCAAATTGTGCATTGAAGGAGAAAGTGAAGGCCAACCATCGTCTTGCAAGAAAAAAGCTCTTTTGGAACATAGCCTAGTAATGTTCCCAAACCTTACCACTTAAGGACTTAATGTTGGCTTCATTAAAGATTCATCATGCTATTGTATGTTATATAATGTTAATAACCATATTGAGCTTAGTATAACTGCAAGGGCTAACCTTGTATAAGTACATTTTAGTTTTATGCATTTTCTTGTCTTCTTAATATTTGGTACTCATAAGTCCTCAACAATGTGTCCAATTACAAGAATATGTTGATATATTTCATGAAAAAGTCTTTCGATCAAAACTTCATCACATATGGAGGGGTCACATAGGGAGATAAGTCAAATGCTGAGCCCTAAATATTTATGAAGGCTTATACTTGGAATCCAATTCCCTTAACTGAATCATTTCTCAACCCTTCTCAGGAATCTTAGACTTTTGCTTCGAATCCCCTAGGCTTACAAGGATGGATTGAGTGTTTCTTTGGTCCAAAACAACCTCCTTTAATGTAGACAAAGTTTTCACAATAACATTACTAGGTGATCTCTCCTTATACTACCCATTCAATGGAGGATATGGATGAAAATATAGACAAACATTTCCCACATAGCCTTATTTTTTCGTTACGATAAACACCCTCCAAAATTTGGTCTAACTTGAATTTTGGAGCCTACTATGGATCTTGTGATCATTCGTTCCATAATCACCTTATGGTTGGTTGATAAGTGTTAAACTCACTTTCTCACACATTCTTATTCTAAAACAATTTTTTGAGTGCACTCTTTTATGCAAGCTTGAACAGGGAAGGCACAAGTCCATCAAGGTAGTGCTTATGCAATTTTCCACTTGTGTCAAAAGTTAGTGCACACTTTCATCATCCATCCCTCACTTTTTCTTACGATTTTCATGAGTGACATGATGCTCTCATTAAAATATTGTTATAATACATATGTTGAACAAATATTTGAGATCTAATTTAAATAATATGCATTATTGTTCTAAATCGCTATCAATACTATGAGAAGTGAAATCCCTATAAAAAAGGACAAACAATTAATTTATTAATCCAAACCTATTTTATTTACATTATGAAATATTCTCAAAATTTATTAATCCAAATAAATTTCAACCATGGAAAAACAAATGATCGGGGTAAAGATACCATACACAAATTTCAATATCATTGGTGATTGTGCAACTTACACCAAGCAATAATTTGCAATTGCAAACAATATCAGCACCACATTTTTGGCCTTCACCCTTTTCCTTCTTACAAATCCTATCTTCGTGTTGGCTTTGGCTTCCACTCAAGGTCGATTCGAAGTTGAGAAGTGAGAATTATTTATGCATCTTCTAATCTTCTATGTATTCATGGGCTAACTCTAGTTTATTGTGTATATGGTTTTCTGGTGCATAAAGTGTTTTACTCAAAATCACTACATTTATCAACCTAAAGTGTTTTACTCAATTACTAAGTTTAATTATTTCCATAGGTATCCTCTATTTTGAAATGGTTTCTAAAATTTCTATCTTTTATAATAATAAAATGTATATTTGATTTAAATTTCATAATTTGGGAATATTTTTAAAAATATACACAATTTTTGTGAGTTGTTTTTGGGATTTTTACAATGTTTTCCTATTAACAAGGTTCATTATTCCATAAATTAAATAGCACATTATTATTTTAATCACTCGCAATAATTTTTACCACCCATTTAATTTATATAGCTATGCTAATTATTATGAGTAATCCTATTTTATCATCCACCAACCTCCCAATTATCATGCTCCTCTACAATTTCTTGATTGTGCTACATTATCTTTGTCTTTACCCTTAATTTGATGTTCATAACCCTTGCATAATTCACTTTTACATTCCTCCTAAGGAATAATGTTACTAATACTCTTATTCCTAATTTTTTACTTCAAATACATAGCATTATCTTGTCTCATTATGCTACATTCTCTTTATATTTACCATTAATTTGATGTTCATAACCCATTATGCACGTATGGATTCCTGCTAAGGAATAATGTTGATATTATTATTATTCCTATTTTTTTTTGTTCAAATAAATTGCATTTTGTTGTTGTCAACCTTGGTTTCTTTCCACAATGCTTGAAATACCTAATTTATCTCTACAAAATAATGTAGTTTGCAATAACATTTATAATTGTTGAATTGATGTTAAATTTTATTTTAATAACCATTAATTATTTTTCATCTTTTATTCCAAAAATATTTGTTTCCAAATTATGAGACATCACTTATTTATTTGACATCACATTTTGTTTGCAACATCTATTTGGTTAACTTTTATTTAAAAAAGTATATTTATATTTTGCAAGTTAACTGAAGTGAAGAGATATATCACCTTTTTATTCAACATTAGTTTTTTTCTTAGTTTATTTATCCCTTAATGATTATAAGATTTATAGTATATACAAATTTATTATTTAAAATATTCTATTTTATTTTATTTCAACATTTTAATTTATCATTTAAAATATAAATATTTTATATGAAAAAATAAATGAGTAGTAAATTTTTAATATATTTTATCTATAAATTTTGTTGTATTAACTTTGTTTTCCCAATATAATATTTATAAATAAATCATAATATTAAAATCTTATCCCATGGGCAATTCAGACTTACTAGTGCAATTTACAAAAAAATTATGATTCTTTTAATTTTCAGTGTAATATTTATAAATAAATAAATCAGAATATTAAAATCTTATCGATGTATTCATGGGCTTACTCTAGTTTATTGTATCTAGGGTTTTGTGGTGCATAAAGTGTTTTACTTGCAATCATTAAGTTTATCAACCTAAAGTGTTTTACTCAATCACTAAGTCTATCTATTTTGAAATGGTCTTTAAAATAATAAAATGTGTATTTCATTTAAATTTCATAATTTGATAATATTTTTAAAAATATACACAATTTTTGTGAGTTGTATTTGGAACTTTTACTCTATTTTCCCATTACAAAGGTTCATTATTACATAAATTGAATAGCACATTATTATTTAAAATATTTATTTTATTTCATTTCAACTTTTTAATTTATGATTTAAAATATAAATATTTTATATGAAAAAAATGAATGAGTGGTAAATTTTTAATATACTTTATCTGTAAATTTTGTTATATTTAACTTTCTTTTATACCCATAATATAATATTTATAAATAAATCATAATATTAAAGTCTTATTCCATGCACGATTCAGACTAACTAGTGCAATTTATAAAAAAATTATGATCATTTCAATTTCTGGTGTAATATACTTTGATTCATATATTTTAATAATATATTTTTATCTATATATTATATTTTATTAATGTACTTTATTTTATTTTTATATCTTTTTCAGAATTGCTTAATTATTTTCTATTTGGAGTTTTTGGTTTGAATTAGAGGAAATATTTTTTGGTAAGTTTTTATTTTATTTTTATTTATAATATGTTTTTGAATTCATCAATTACTAGGGTGTAAATTTGATGGGCACTCCCACCTGTCAAGTAAATTCTTGATCATGGTTTCCTTTTAAAAGTGTGCTTCACATGGCTTTTGATTTTTATTTTTACCCATCATTTAAATATCATGTATTATTTGTTTTTGTTAGTAAGATCAATAGTACGGACTTAACTTCCATGGAATATTTTAGAATATTGATAGTAGTATACAAAATTCAATGGTTGAGATTTATCTCAAAAGTAGTTATGCTCTTTTAACAATTTTAATTAAATTCATTAATTAAAGAAAATGTCATATGAAGTGAGTTGTGATTTTTGGGACGTGTTGTATTGATAAGGCATGTTATTGCCCAATGGGATTGTAACAAAGTCTATTTATAGATTGAGATTCTCCAATGTAAAGTCCAGGTAAATCTCCATGATTAAGAATCTTATTCCATGCTTTTTTAAATATATGTATGCTTAACTTATATATGAATTATTTTCACAAATAATAATATTATTTAAAATAATGATAATTTTGTTTAGTTTTTATTATTTTTTACTTCTAAACACATGAGATACATATGAAATAAATGTTCTAATTCTTATTATGGGTTGTTCCAAATATGATTTTGCCTCTCTCTCTCTCTCTCTTGCATGATCTCTCTCTCACCTTCTCTCCCCACTGTCTCCCAACTCATATCTATCTCATGATCCTTCCCCTTTAATTTATCTCCCCATCTGCTCCCTCTCCTTCTCTCGTTATCCCCCCACCTCTACCTCTTTGTCCTCCCTCCCTCACTCAATCATTTTCTCTCAATCCTTCTATCCCTCTCTCCCCACTCTCTTCTACATGTTCTCGATATCTTTATCTCCACACCCTATCTCTCAATCTCCCCTTCTTATTATCTCTCTCTCTATCTCCGATGCCCTATCTCTCAAACCATCCCTATTTTCCACATATCTTGATCTCCCTCTCTCTCAAGCCCTCCCTATTTTCCCATGACTCCCTCTCTCTCTCCCCCTCTTCTCGATGTCCATATTTGTCTCACACACTATCATGCTCTTCCCTCATCTCTCTCTCTCTGATGCTCCCTTTCTTTCTCTCCACTATCATGGTCCCTCTATCTATCCCCCACATTCTCTCCCTCCCTCCCTTGCACTCTCTCTCAAAACCTCCAAATTATCCCCCCTCTCATTCTACCCCCTCTCACATTCTAACCCTGCCTCTCTCTCTCTCTCTCTCTCTCTCTCTCTCTCATTGTTTCCCTTGCTCCCTCTCTCGCCCTCCCTATCTCTCTGTACCTGTCTCCCTGCCTCCCTCTCTTTCTCTCTCTCCCTCTCCTCTTTGCTTACTCTCCCCTCTAACTCTCACCGTTGTCCCTCCCTCCCTCTCTCACTCTCAGCCCCCCTTACACTCTCTATATCCCAGGTGCCCTCCCTCCCTCTCTCTCTCTCTCTCTCTCTTTCTCGCTCTCTCTCCCCCACCTTTAGCTCCCTCTCCCTATCCTGATCTCTCTTTCCCTCCTACTCTCTATCTCTATGCCCCAACCTTATATTGACTTTCTCTCTCCCCTTCTCCCTCTCACCCTCCCTCTCTCTTCGTTCTCTCCCCCCATCACTCTCTCCCTTACACTTTCCCTCTCCCTCCCTCTCTCTCTCTCACTCTCTCTCTCTCTCTCTCTACACTTAACTCTATCTCTCTCTCCCCCCACTTAACTTTCTCTCTCTCTCTCCCTCCTTCCTTCCTCCTCCTCCATCTCTCCCTCCCTCTCCTCTTCTCTCCCTACCCTCCTCCTTCCCCTTCCCACCCTCTCTTCCTCTCTCCCTCCCTCTCTCTCGTTCTCTCAGTCTCTCCTCATCCCTCCCTATTTTCCACACTCACCCTATTTCTCTCCCTCCTACCCTTCCTCCCTCCTCCCACTACTCTCTCTCTATCTCCTACCCTCTATTCCTCTCTCTCTCCCTCCCTCTCGCTCTCTCTATCACTCTCTCTCACCCTCCTTCCCTCCTTTCAACACTCTCTCTATCTCTCTCCCTGACACCCTCCCTCCTCCCTCCCTCTACTATCTCTCTCCCTCCGCCTCTCTCTCCAGCCACCCCCTCTCCATCCCTTCCTCATTTTCTCTCTCCTCCTATCTCTATGTCTCTCCCTACTCCTCCCTCTCTCCCTCGCACCATTCCTCCCTCTCCCTCTCTCTCCATCCCTATTTCCTCCCTCTATCTCCCTATCTATCTCTTTTTATCCATCCCTCCTTTATATGTTTCTCTACACCCTCACTCCCTCTCCTCTCTCCTTCCCACTCTCCCACTAATCTCCTCCTCTCTCCTTACCCCCTTCCCTTCCCACTCTCCCACTACTCTCCTCCTCTCTCCTTACCCCCTTCCGTTACATGTTAAACAAATTTGTAACAATAAAGCAAACACAACACAGATACAAGAGAATCAATATAAATATAAACATATATTAAAAACTACAATTCATCATTATTCAAATATATCTATCTATCTATCTATATATATATATATATATATATATATATATATATATATATATATTTAATTCATTGTCAGTTAAAATCAATTATTTAAATGGATAGTAAAACACTTACAATATCACATACATATTAAATTAGAATAACCGTAAATTATAATTAAAAAAAAAACATATTCCAAAAACAAACTAAAAAAGCTTTAATTTATTTACGATAGAATAAAATAATTACTAACATTGAAAAATTATATATATATATATATATATATATATATGAAAATCATGATTCAGAAACAAAATTGAGAATCTACGCAAAAATAAATAATATAACCAAAACAATTTAAACATGTTAAAAATAAATTAAGCTGACAAAAATTATGTCAAATAAGTACATCGCCTCTTATTTTAAAACATGGCAATCTCCTCTTAAAACTACTTAAACTAAATTAATAAGAAAGTGTTGAAATCTATCCAGCCCATCGTGGAAGGTTAAACAACTACAATAATCGCAAACCATATATTTTGCATTGAGATTAGCATAACTTATTGCAAGCATTATCCACTAAACAACCAGCAGCAATAAACTAGGAATCAGAAAAGGCTAAACATTAGGCCCTAGAGAGATTGTAAATATACATATTGCGAGAATTGTAGAGGAGGGCGGTTATTGGCCCGAGCCAAATTGATGGAAAGACGAGGGAGAAGGCCAGAGACATTTGATTTTGCAATTACACAAAATGAGAGGAGGATTAATAATGAAAGAGATGTGGTCGATAAATGATACCACGTTTGGCACCGAAAATGGAGAGGCAGTCTTTCAAACTCACTCTTAGATTTGAGTTTATTTTAATTTTGGAAACACCTGAAACAGATCGGTATGAAAACAAAAATTAAAAAAACTTGGAAGCACTAGACAGAAGGAAGCATACATACTTGGAAGCCCGAGACAGAAGCATGATTGGTTGCGACAGCAACTCAATTTCATCTAGCAGAGGTGGTTCGAGAGCGGAGCAGAGGTCCAAGTCCATTTCCCCAATAGAAGTGGTTTGAGACGAGAGCAGAGGTCCAATTCCATTTCCCTTGAATGCCACCCTCCTCTATGCCAGACTCAGACAGAGGACCAACCCTCATCTTTCGTCAAATATGGACTCGGGACAACGCGGACTCAATCTCGGATGTGTGGAGCGCTTCCAACAAAACGCAAAACAATGGTTTGACAACCGTCCGTGTCAAAGTGGAGATACAATATAAAAAAGTGTTCCCAAATCACTTATTGTTTTTCTATCCATCAACTATTTTGATAAAGTGCTTTTCTTTCTTTCTCTAACTTTTCTTGCTTTTCTCTCTATTAAGTATAATTAAAAAATGTTTTTTCTGGCTTTTTCTTTCCAGCAGCTATCTTTATAAATTGTTTTTCTTGATCTTCTAACCATTATAAATTATTTTTCTAACGGTTTTTGCTTTTCTCTCCGGCAACTATCCTTAAAAATTGATTTTCTTGTTTTTTCAACGTATCAATTTTGGTGTGTGCGGAGCTTGGAGGGTTCGAAGCTGGAGTTGAGGCGGTTTGACTTGGGTGAAAAAAAAGACAATTGAGCTTCATCATGTTCCCACCATGGATGATGCATTTCCCGCGACGTGTTTGAATTTCAGTTCATTTAAGAGTTGCCTCATAGACATTTGTTGCATATTTAATATAAATAAAGTGTTGTGCACTGAACTAAATATAATAAATGTAGATAAGGCATTGTACATTGAAATAAATACAGTAAACACTACTAAAGAATTTTATGCCTCAAAAGGCTGTAAAGAAAGAGATGAATAACTACACTAAGAATATTGTAAGAAATAAACTCTATGCAGAGATGCGTTCAACATATGTTATTTGTTGCAAACAAAATGAGAGAGGAGGATTAATAATGAAGTAGTGGTGGTCGATAAAATTATACTAGGTTCAACCTATATAATATAGCAGGCACTGAAAATGGTGAGGAAACCTTCCAAACTCACTCCTACATTTCATTTGATACTTTGTTAGATGTCAATGGACTGCTTAATGGATATTTTTCTCAATAACGGTATTTATTGCATTTTAAGATACTCTTAATTTCATATTCTCTCTCTTAAATATTTAGCTCATATTTTTAAATTTTAAATCTGCTCTATCTTAGCTTTTAAAATTTCATAGCTTTTTAGAATTCTTTTTGTTTGTGTGGTCTACCCTAGTATGTTAAGAGTTATTTGAAATCCCATTTTCAACCCTCCTACCACATTCACAACAACATACCAAAAATGGAAAAAAACATCAATGCAAATACAAGGAATGAATAATTTGAAGTAATTTATTGTTGGTAAAAACCTCAAGGAATTATTGCAAATCTTTTCTTAAGGCATGTATGCATCTATGTTGTCATGTTAACACACCTCTTGTTGCATTTCCAATTTTTTTGTTCCTCTTTTGTTCCACATGTTACTACAATAAAATGAAATCAATTCTAAGAATGAGTTTCTTAGATTATCTAAGGGACGTTCTCCATTTCCAATACATTTTGTATATGTCAAGCATGGTATAATTTTATCAATACCATCTCTTCTATTATTAAACCTTCTCTGTCACTTTATATATATGTTGACAATAATTATGAGTATAGTCACCTTGGTAACATGGAGGCTTTCTTTTGAGAGGGGGACTCTTGAGCAAAGAGTGTTCTCCTCCACTGGATATAACTTCTCCACTATTTTATAGCCCCATTGCATCTTTATGAGTTTTATGTTATGCTTTTTCTCATATTCAGGTGAGTCACTTTTCTTAGCATGGTCAGTATGCCTTGGAAATGAAATAGGGACTGCATTCACCCCTAGGGAACTCTGAAGGACAGATACCCATGAGAAAATTATAGAGGATATTTAGGGGCGTAAGTTGAAGGTGCATTGCATCATGAGTCTCCTTACATGGAGCATCATCATCAAGACCTTCTAACAAGAGTTTCTAGGGAGATGCCTATGTATTCACCATCATTACTATATATCCAATCACCAAAACAAGTAAAGGATCTAATTCTTCCAATCACATACCTTTATCTTGAGTTGACTTCAATACCTTTAGTCACCTCCTTGTGATTGGCATTCTAGTTAACCTCAAATTCTTCAATAATATCTTTAGGTTCTAGTCCCTCTAGAGACTTTCTAAAGCTTTTATTATTGCAGTGTTCAAGTCAAATTTTTCAATATCAACCTCCATAGGAGAAATGCTCTTTGTTCATTGAAGGCCCCTTTAAAATTTTGGAAGTTGGTGATTTTTTACCCTCACTTTTTATTGCAAGGAAATGAGCAGTATTTAGCTATATGAATTAGTTAATGGCATAGTAACATATTAAGGGAAGAACATGGAAATCAAGCTCAGAAATAACCATAGGAAAGTCCTTCTAAATCACCATTCCCAATACTAATCCATCTCCAAAATAAATTCCAATCATAATTTGAGTGACCGTCGTATTCTTAGTCTTAATAAAATTCATGTTTGCCTCCAAATAATGACCTAAAGAGTTTCGTATCTTTGTAAAGACTCTGGAAAAACAATAATTGATATGCAAGCTAGGTATATTTCACCATCGATTAATGTCATCAATTGTTTCAAATTGTGAATGAAAGGAGAGAGGGCAACTTTTTAAATTGAGAAGCACCTATTTTCATAATGAAAAAGAAGACGATTCATTTTCTACATTCTCCCATTGAAAAAAAGGTGGAGGCCAATCATCTTCTTGCAAGAAAAAATCTCTATTGGAACATAGCCTAATAACGTTCCCAAACATTACCACATAAGGACTTAATGTTGGATTCATTAAAAATTCATTTGAATATGCATCCTCCTATTGTATTTTATATTATGTTAACAACCATCTTGTGCTTAGTATCACTGTATGGACTAACCTTGTGTAAGTACCTTTTATTTTTATGCATTTTCTTCTCTTCCTCTTAATATTTGGGCATCATAAGTGGTCGACAATGTGTTCAATCATAGGAATATGTTGATATATTTCATCAGCTAAGTCCTTTGATCCATACTTCATCACATATGGAGGGGACGCATAGGAAGATAAATCAAATTCTGAGCCATAAATATTAACAAGGGCTTCTACCTGGAGTCCAATCCCTTAACTGAATCATTTCTCAACCCTTCTCATGAATCTTAGCCTTTTGCATGGAATCTGCTAGGCTTACAAGGATGGATTGAGTTTTTCTTTGATCCAAAACAACATCCTTTAATGTAGACAATGTTTTCACAATAACATTACTAAGTGATCTCTCCTTATACTACCCATTCAATGGAGGATATGGATGAGAATATAGACAAACATTTCTGACATAACATTATGTTTTCGTTATGACAAACACCCTCCAAAATTCGGTCTAACTTGAATTTTAGAGCCTACTGTGGATCTTGTGATCATTCATCCCCTAATCGATTTATGGTTAGTTGATAAGTGTCAAAGTCATTTGTTGAAACATGCTTATTCTACAACAAGTTCGTTAGTGCACCCTTTTGTGCAAGCTTGAACAGGAAAAGTACAAGTCCATCAAAGTAGTGTCTATGCATTGTTCCACCTGTGTCGAAAGTCAGTGCACACTTTCATCAATAGTCCCTCACTTTTTGTTGTGATTTTCATCAATGACGTGATGCTCTCATTAAACTATTGTTATAATACATATACTAAACTAATATTTAATATATAATTTAAATAATATACATTATTGCCGTAAATCACAATCAATCATCAGAAACTATCACAAGTGAAATCCCCATAAAAAAAGTTCAAGCAATTAATTTATTAATCCAAACCTCTTTTATTTACATTATGAAATATTCTCAAAATTTATTAATCCAAATAAATTTGAACCAGGAAAAAACAAATTATCGTCATAAACATACCATACCCAAATTTCAATGTGATTGGTGATTGTGCAACTTTGCACCTAGCATCAATTTGCAATTGAAAACAATATCGACACTACATTTTTGGCCTTCACCATTTTCCTTCTTACAAATCCTATTTTTGCCTTGGATTTGGCTTCCATTCGAGATCGATTCAAAGAGGAGAAGTGAGAATTATTTATGCATCTTATAACCTTCATCTATATAACTCTTTTCTATGTATTCATGGGAATACTCTAGTTTATTGTATCTATGGTTTTGTGGTGCATAAACTGTTTTACTCACAATCACTACGTTTATCAACCTAAAGTGCGTTACTTAGTCACTAAGTTTAATTACCTCCATAGGTATCCTCTACTTTGAAATGGTTTCTAAAATTTCTATCTTTTATAATAATAAAATATATATTTGATTTAAATTTCATAATATGAGAATATTTTTAAAAATATACACACTTTTTGTGAGTTGTATTTGGGAATTTTACTCTATCTTCCGATTACAAAGGTTTAGTATTACATAAATTAAATAGCACATTATTATTTTAATCACTCGTAACAACTTTTATTGCCCATTTAATTTATATAACTATGCTAATTATTATGAAAATGCTATTTTATCATCTACCAAGCTCAAAATTGTCACGGTTGATTGTGCTACTTTCTCTTTGTCTTCACCGTTAATTTGATGTTTATAACCTTTGCATGATTCACTTTTACATTCCTGCTAAGGAATAGTTTTTATAATACTCTTATTCATAATTTTTTTGTTCAAATACATAACATTATGTTGTTTGATTATACTACATTTTCTTTATCTTCACCGTTAATTAAATGTTCATAATCCCCTATGCACGTTTATATTCCTGCTAACGAATAATGTTTATATTACTCTTATTCCTAGTTTTTTTGGTTCAAATAAATAGAATTTTGTTGTTCTCAACCCTGATTTATTTCCACAATGCTTGAAATACCTAATTTACAAATGCGAAATAATGTATTTTGCAGTAACATTTATAATTGGTTGAATTGATGTTTAAATTTTATTCTAATAAGTATTAATTATTTGTTTCCTTTTATTGGAAAAATATTTGTTTTCAAATTATGAGATATCATTTATTTATTTGACATCACATTTTGTTTGCAGCATCTATTTGGTTAATTTTTATTTTACAAAAATAATTTATTTGGTTAATTTTTATTTAAAAAAAATATATTTATATTTTCAAAGCAAGTTAACCAAAGTAAAGCGATATATCACATTTTTATTCAGCATTAGTTTTTTTCTTAGTTTATTTATCCATTAACAATTATAACATTTATAATTTATAGAAATTTATTATTTAAAATATTCTATTCTATTTTATTTTATTTCAATTTTTTATTTATCATTTAAAATATAAATATTTTATATGAAAAAAATAAATGAGTGGGAAATTTTTAATATATTTTATCTATAAATTTTGTTATATTATTATTATTATTATTATTATTATTAATTAATTAATTAATTAATTTTTCTTCTTGAGAACGTAATATCTATGAATAAATCATAATATTGAAATGTTATTCCATGGGCTTACTGAGTGCAATTAACAAAAAAATCATGAAAATTTCAATTTTCTGTGGAATATACTTGGATTGATATATTTTATTAATATATTTTATCTATATATTATATTTATTAATATATTTCCATCTATATATTATATTTTATTGATATATTTTTATTAATGTATTTTATTTTATTTTTGTATCTTTTCCAGCATTGTTTAATTACTTTGTCTTTGGGGTTTTTAGTTTGAATTTGAGGAAGTAATTTTTGGCAAGTTTTTGTTATTTAAAATGTGTTTTTGAATGCATCAATTACTATGGGATAAATTTGATGGGCACTCCCACCTGTCAAGTAGATTCTTGATCATGGGTTTCCTTTTAAAAGTGTCCTTCACATGCCTTTTGATTTTTATTCTTACCCATCATTTAAATATCATGTATTATTTGTTTTTGTTAGTAAGCTCAATAGTGGTATTGAGATTTTTGGGACATGTGGTATTGATACGGCATGGTATTGTCCAATGAGATTTTAACAAAGCCTATTTATAGATTAAGATTCTTCAATGTAAAGTAGAGGTAAATCTCCATGGTTAAGAATCGTATTCCATGTTTCTTAAAATGTATGTATGTTTAAATTATATATTAATTATTTTTATAAATAATAATAATATTTAAAATAAAGATAATTTGTGTAGTTTTTATTAATTTTTACTTGTAGCAACATGAGATGCATATGGAGTAATTATTTTGATTCTTATTACGGATTGTTGCAAATATGCTTTTACCATCCATCTCTCTCTCTCTCTCTCTCTCTCTCTCTCTCTCTCTCTCTCTCTCTCTCTCTCTCTCTCTCTCCTGCATGATCTCTCTCTCACCTTATGTCCGCACTCTCTCCCAAATCATCTCTATCTCACGATCCTTCCCCTTCAATTTATCTTACCATCTACTCCCTCTCCTTCTCTCTTTATCCCCCCACCTCTACCTCTCTCTCCTCCCTCCCGCACTCTATCCTTTTCTCTCAATAATTCCATCACTCTTCCCCCTCCCTTATACATGTTCTTGATATCTTTCTGTCGAGACCCTTCCTCTCAGTCTCCCCCTCTTATTCTCTCTCTATCACCCATGCCTTACGTCTCAAACTGTCCCCATTTTCCCCATATCTCTCTCTCCCTCTCCCTCAAGCCCTCCCTATTTTCCCATCACTCCCTCTCTCTCTCCCTCTCCCTCTCTACCACTTCACCATGTTCATCTTTGTCTCACACACTATCATGCTCTTCCCTCATCTCTCTCTCCCCTCCCTCTCTATCGTCTCTCTCTCCACTGTTGTTTCCCTCCCTCTGGCTGTCGCCATCCCAATCTCGCTCCCTCCCTCTCTCGCTCTCAATCCCGCTGACCCTCTATCTCTCTCTCTCTCATGCACCCTCCCTCCCTCTTTATCTCTTTGTAAACCCCCCTTACCCTCTCTCTCTCACGCACCCTCCCTATCTCTCTCTTTTTGTCTCACACACTCTCTCTTCCCCACCTTTAGCTCCCTCTCCCTATCCTTATCTCTCTTTCCCTCCTACTCTCTATCTCTCTCCCCCCAAACTTATGCTGACTTTGTCTCTCCCCTTCCCACTCTCACCCTCCCTCTCTCTTCCCCTCTCACTCTCTATTCCCCTTCCCCACCCTCTCTACCACTCTCCCTTTGTCTCCCTCTTTCTCTCACTCTCTCTCCCTTTTACCCTTCCTCCTAATACTCTCTCTATATATCCTACACCCTCTCTTCCTCTCTCTCTCTCTCTCTCCCCCTCCCTCTCCCTCTTTCTATCACTCTCTCTTCCCCTCCCTCCTTATTTTCCATACTCTCCCTCCCTCCTCCACCTCTCTCTCTCCCTTCGGCCCTTCCTCCCACTACTCTCTCTTTATATCCTACCCTCCCTTCCTCTCTCTCTCCCCCCATCCCTCTCCCTCTTTCTATCACACTCTCTCCCCCTCCCTCCTTATTTTCCACTCTCTCTATCTCCTCCGCCTCTCTATCTCCATCCTCCCTCCCTCCTCCGCCTCTCTCCCTCCCTCCACCTCTCTCCCACCTCCACCTCTCTCTCCAACAACTGCCTCTCCCTCCCTTCCTATTTTTCTCTCTCCCTCCTCCTTCCCCTCTCCCACCCACAATTCTTCCCTCTCCCACTCTCTCCATCCCTACTCCCTCCCTCTATATCCCTATCTATCTCTTTCTATCCATCCCTCTTTTATATGTCTCTCTATACCCTCACTCCCTTTCTCCTCTCCTTCCCACTTTCCCCCCACTCTTCTTCTCTCTCTTTACACCCTCCCCTTACATGTTAATTACATGTAACAAAAATGTATCAATAAAGCAAACACACATACCAAATAAACAATATAAATATACACATATATTAAAAACTACAATTCATCATATATATATAAACATTTATTTAATTGTCAATTAAAAACAATTTATTTAAATTAATGATAAAACACTTACAATATCAGACACATATTACATTAGAATAACAATAAATTATAATTTAGAAAAGAGAAACCATATTCCAAAAACAAGCTAAAAAAGTTTTTAATTTTTTTATAATAGAATAAAATAATTACTAACAGTGAAAATTTATATATATATTTGAAAATCAAGCTTCACAAACAACGTTGAGAATCTATGCAAAAATAAATAATCTTACCAAAACAATTTAAACATGTTAAAAAATAAATTAAACAAAGGATGAATGTAACAAAAATGATGTCAAATAGATACATCGATCTTTGTTTTATATTTTAAAACATTACTTATTTTGGAACATTGTGATCTCTAACAGCTACTCAAACCAAATTAATAAGAAAGTGTGAGATCTATCCAGCCAAGCGTGAAAGGTTGAACAACTACCATAATCCCAAACCATATATTTTGCATTGAGATTAGCATAACTTATTCCAATCATTATCAACGTAAATGAGTGTTTACACATAAACAATTGTTTGTAGCAGCAATAAAGTAAGAATCATAAAAGGCTAAACATTACACCTTAGAGAGATTGTAAATATACATATTGCGAGAACTATAGAGAGTTTCGTGCTAATAAGAAATTGTAGAGGAGTGCGGTTAGTAGCAGCACCATCGAGAATTGAAAGGAGGACTCTCTTAATCAACCCTGAGCCGAATCGATGGAAGAAGGCGAGTGCGGTTAGTAGCAGCACCATGGAGAATCAAAAGGAGGACTCTCTAAATCAACCCCGAGCCGAATCGATGGAAGAAATCGAGAGACATTTGATTTTTCGGTTACACAAAAATTGAGAGGAGGATTAATAATGAAAGAGTTGCGTTCGATAAAATGATAACAGGTTGGACCTATATAACGTAGCATGCACCAGAATTGGCGAGGTAGTCTTTCAAAGTCAATCCTCAATTTAAGTCTATTTAATTTTTGGAAACACCTGAAACAGATCGCTATGAAAACAAAAATTAAAAAAAGACAGAACCATACATACTCGAAGCACGAGACAGAAGCATGATTGGTTTCGGCAGCAACTCAATTTCATCCTGCAGAGGTGGTTAGAGAGCGGAGCAGAGGCCCAATTCCATTTCCCTAGCAGAGGTGGTTCGAGGGCAGAGCAGAGGTCTAATTCCATTTCTCGTGACAGAAGCATGATTGGTTTCGGCAGCAACTCAATTTCATCCTGCAGAGGTGGTTCGAGAGCGGAGCAGAGGCCCAATTCCATTTCCCTAGCAGAGGTGGTTCGAGGGCAGAGCAGAGGTCTAATTCCATTTCTCGTGAAGGCCACCCTCCTCCTCTAGGCCAGACTCAGACATACGACTAACCCTCCTCGTCTATCACATATGGACTCGGGACCAACGCGGACTCCATGTGTGGAGGGATTCCAACACAACACAAAACAATTGTTTGACAACAATGTCAAAATGGAGATACGATACCAAGAGTTGTTTCCACAAATCGGTTTTATTGCTTTTTATAAATTGCTTTTTTTCTAATTTTAAAATTTTCTTGCTTTTCTCTCTATCACATATTATTAAAAATTCCTTTTCTTGCTTTTCTCTCCATCAGCTATCATTAAAAATTGATTTTCTAACCGTTATAAATTGTTTTTCTTTTCTTTCTTTTTCTAACCGGTTTTGCTTTTCTCACGAGCAACTATCCTTAAAAGTTGTTTTTCTTGTTTTCTGTTGTTTCGAAGGTGGAGATGAGGCTGTTTAACTTGGGTGAGAAAAGGACATTTGAGATTCATCACGTTTCCGCCCTCGATGATGTTTATCCGGGGACGTGTTTAGCTTTGAATATCAACTCATTTGACTGTTGCCTCATAAACATTCGCTGCATGTTTAACATTACGAAGGTTTTCTGCTAATACTGTTACATTCCAAATTACTGCTACATTCTAAATTGTTTCATTACTAGTAGGCGATTAAGAAATAATCAACTAAGAAATCATCAACTAAATTGTTCTTACTCTAAATTATATTTCTCTTGAAATTGGGGTTAGTTTTGTGCATGATTTGGTCCAAAATTGATTTGATTAGTTGCCTTTTCTAAAATGCAAACGGTTTGTTAATTTTAAATTATGTCGTACTGCATGTACATATTTTTGTATATAATACAACTGTTACTAAACATGAGGTTTAAGTTTAAATAGTGTTTACTTCCTCATTCACGGAAAATCAAACTTGAAATAGTAATCGTACCTAGTTTAGGTTAGGTTAGGGTTGTGTCATTACAAACTATTCATTAGGTATTGTTTTTGAATCTTATACTTACACTTACAATATGTTTAGTAGGTATATTTTCATTTTATTTATAATATTATGGGAGTTATACTTTTATTTTATTTTAATTAATGGTTTTAATTATGAAATATATTTTTTTCCTGCCAGAAAGATTTGGTTGGGGATTTGAGTGTTATTTAGCAATCTAGGACAAAATGCCAAGAGGCCTATGGAATTGAGGGTTGAATTACCAATTTGTAATTTTCATTTACTACCATCATGCTACCTCATTTTTCCACCATAAGCCTCAGAGAATTATTTGTAGGAAGCTCTTAGTAATGAACGTATCATCAACCCATAAACTATTTCCAACATTTCCCCATCTCCACCTTCATATGTTGTGGAGCTTCTCCAAATAAGCATCTTGATATCTTGAAGAGATTTTCCAAATAAGCATTTTTGACAAGGACTTGATTCTCAAATTTTGGAAATTAATATCCTACTTATCCATTCTCTCATAATGATAATTACATTTGTGATAACATTTCATAATTCCTAGTATGTTCACTTTTTAAAATTAAATTTTGAGTTGTTCTCTTATAATATTGTTTAAGGTATTATAATTCATGGTGAAATCATCACTCAATTTAATTTTGAGTATTTAGGAATTAATTTAATTATGATCTTCATCCATTCACAATCCTACAATTTTAACAGGAAATAAAATATATAGATATGCATGGGTATAATGAAATCTTCCAAACAACTCTATTTAGCCTCTCCTTAAAATCAAGGTTCAAATACTTTATAAAATGGTACCACAATTGTAATAAACATTTTTTTTAAATATTTTTTTTCTTATTATAAAATAATTTTAATTTTACAAAATTTTATTAATTACAATTATTTGTCATAAATTTTCTATATTTTAACATTTAAATAATTAAACAATTTATCTTAGTTGGTGTTGTATCTTTCAAAATTCATTTTGTAAATACTCCACCTATTAGCATCGTTACCATCAATCCTTTCAAATGTTGTGGAGCTTCTTGAGAAAAGCATTCTTCATGTGAAAGCCTAGTTTTTAGAGTTTGAAAATTAATATGGTTAGTATCAATTCTCTTACAATGATACTTACATTTGTAATAACGTTGGACAATGGGTAATATGGTGAAATTTTTTAGTTGTTTTCTCTTGGAATATTGTTTAAGATATTATAATTCAACCAAAGGTCATTACTCATAAAAAAATTATTTAATTTAATGTGTTTAGACATTAATTTAGTTGCGATGATTTTGATACAAGAAAAATTAGTTGAAGAATATACTCAAAAAAATGCTTTAAAATATTAGATTACCACTTTAAATTCAATACTACACAAATATATATGAGAATAGGTTTCACATTTTAAATAAATAAAATTGATATAAACCATATTTTAATATATAACTATACATATTTGAAAGAAAATTTATAAAATTCGTTAATCATAATATCTCTAATAAAAACAAATAATTAAACTAGCTTAGACACATCTTAACTTTGGATCTACCAAGGGACGAGAGGGATCAAATATTTTTCATTCTAAAAGAGGCTTGTACCTCAAATTATAAATAAAAATACATATTAAATTAGAATAATGGTTAAATTATAGTTTAAAAAAATAAAAACATATTCCAAAAATATATCACAAGAATTTTATTTTTTTAGAATACAGTAAAATAACCAGTAAGACTAAAAAAAAAATCATAATAAACAATAATTATTTGAAAATAAAGATTCAAAAGCAAAGTTGAGACTCTATGCAAAAATAAATAATCTAACCAAGACAACTTAAGCACAATCTAATAAAGAAAAAATGAATGATAAATGCAACAAAATTTATGTGAAGTAGATGTATCTAATCATATTTTAAAATATTAATTAATTGAAACTAGGACAACCTGATGACTAAGTGCTACTGAAACCAAATTAATAAAAAAAGTGTAATATCTATCAAACCAATCATGAAAGCTTAAACTACTACAATAATACGAAACAACATATTTTGAAGATATAAATGTATACCAAACATTGAAATGAGCATTAACTTATTGCAAGAATTATCCACATAAACGATGGTTTGTTGTTGTAGCAATAAATTAGGAATCATAAAAGGCTAAACATTATGCCCTAGATAGATTGTAAATATACATATGGAAAGAACTATGAATAGAGAATGAACATGAAGAGCTACATGTCAGTAGGAAATTGTAGGAAGGGTAGTGATTAGCAGCAGCATGGAGAACTGAAAGGAGGACTCTTAACAATAAACTATAGAAAACATGAGTAAGACATTGTACACTAAACTAAAAAAACCTAGTAAATTTTTGTGCACTAAACTAAATATAATAAACCTAGGTAAGGCATTATACACTAAAATAAATACAGTAAACCCTAGTAAAGCATTTTATGCCCGAAAAGAAAGTAAAGAAAGAGATGAATGCCTACACTAAGAATATTTCTAGCAATAAACTCCATGCGCAGATGCATTCAACATATGTTTTTTGTACTCCTAAATAAACCCCAAGCTGAATCCATGGAGTTAGGACATGTACATGGAAGGAGAAGGGAGAAGGCGAGAGACATTTAATTTTGTAGTTACACACAAAATGAGAGAGGAGTATTAATAATGAAGGAGATGTTGTCGATAAAATGATGCCATGTTCAACTTATATAACACAACATGCACCAAAAATGGTGAGGAGACCTTTCAATCTCACTCCTACATTTGATTTGATACTTTGTTACATGTCAATGGGCTGCTTAATGGATATTTTTCTTAGTAATTGTATGTATTGCATTTTAAGCATCACTTAATTTCATGTTGTCTGTATCAAAGATTTAGCTCACCATTTTTAAATTTTAAATCTTCTATGCTCTGATCTATCTTAGCTTTTAAAATTTAATATTTTTTTAAAATTCATATTTTTTTTTTGTGTGGTCTACCCTTTTATGTTAGAAGTTATTTGAAATCCCATTTTGGACCTCCCTACCACATTCACAACAACATAACATAAATGGAAAAAAAACATCAACGCGAATGTAAGGAATGAAGAATTTGACATCAATTATTTTTGCTCAAAACCTCAACAAATTAATGTAAGTCATTTCTTTAGATATGCATGCACCTTCCTTGTCATGTTAACTCACCTCTCACTGCATTTCAAATTTTTTTGTTCCCCATGTTACTAAAATAAAATGAAATGAAATCTAAGAATTAGTTTCTTAAATTATCAAAGGGACCTTCTCCATTTCCAATACATGTTGCATATGTCAAGCATGGTATTGTTTTATCAATCCCATCTCCTCTATTGTTAAACCTTATCTGTCATTTTATATATATGTTGATAGTTATTATGACTACAGTCAATTTGGTATAGGCGAGGCTTTCATTTGAGAGGGGGACTCTTGATAAAAGAGTGCTCTCCTCCACAAGCTATAAATTATCCAATATCTTATAGCCCCATTGCATCTCGAGGTTCCACGAGGAGGAAGGGTACCCAAGGAGTAGGCTAGGAGGTAAATTGATGAGTCATTGACATTTGGTTAGAACACATCAACATTCACACATGAAAGTGGATGACGACAAGGGAGCACAAGCAATAACCAATCCAAGAACTGGAACTGCACTCCTTGGTGAATGCTACATTGTGTATTAATATTTTTTTTATATGATTAATGATGTATTTATAATGACCAGAATGTAATGTGAATGTCATGATGATTGAATTTCAGAATATGACTATTGATGTATGTACCTCAAATATATGTGTTTTCAATATTGATGAAATCTCATAATGGTCATGGCCATCAAATGACTAGTTGATAGAATGTTTATTTACTTATTATTATAGTATTATAAGTTAAATATCAATTTTTCCCTATACCTAGTAACTTGATTTCTACTCTGACTAGTAAAAAAAATTAGCATCAGAGGGAGTGTCCCCACGCTTGGTATTAGAGTCATAGATATAGGACCTATGGACCCATAAGAATTAATTTTCATCAGTGACGTGATAATATGATTAAACTATTATTATAATACGTATATTGAACTAATATTTGATAGCTAATTTAAATAATAAATAACAATCAATCATAAGAAACTATCACAATTATAATCCCTATAAGAAAGGTCAACAATTAACCTCTTTTATTTACATCATGAAATATTCGCAAAATTTATCAATCCAAACCTCTTTTATTTACATTATGAAATATTCTCAAAATTTATTAATCCAAATAAATTTCAACAAGGGAAAAATAAATGATCGGCATAAAGATACCATACACAAATTCAAATATCATTTGTGATTGTGCAACTTTGCACCCAACATCAATTTACACCACATTTTTGGCCTTCACCCTTTTCCTTCTTACAAATCCTATATATGCCTTAGCTTTGGCTTCCATTGAAGATCGATACAAAGTGGATAAGTGAGAATTATTTATGCATATGCTAATCTTCATCTATATATACATCATTAAGAAAACGTTTATTTCAATTATTGAAATATTGTATGTTTGTTAATAAATTTAAATATGAAAATTTTATAGGTTCATTTCTCTAATTAACGTCATTATTGGATTTTTTTAGTAGATCATACTTCCAATGCTACTTTCTCTTGAGCTCGAAATATAAAAGACTGTTTGCCCCATTTCATTGGGTTATTGGATAAGACATCCTTAACCCTCCCTTCCTCTAATAAAGATGAGTTTTTATGTGTTTCAAGTTATACTTTTGCTCATATTTAGGTGAGTCATTTTGGTTAGCAGGGTCAATATGCCTTGGAAATGAAATAGGGACTCCATTCACCCTCTAGGGAACTCTGAAGGGGAGACTCCTATGACAAACTTATGGAGGAAAAATAAGGGCATAAGTTGAAGGTTCATTGCATCATGAGTCTCCTTCCATGGAGCATCATCATCAAGAACATATAACAAGAGCTTCTAAGGATATGCCTATGTATTCACAATCATTCCTTTATATCCAATCACAAAAACAAGTAAAGGAGATAATTCTTTCAAACAAATACCTTTATCTTGAGTTGACTTCAAAATATTAGTCAAATACTTGAGATTGGCATTCTATTTATCTTCAAATTCTTGAATAATATCTTTAGATTCTAGTACCTCCAGAGACTTTCTAAATCCTTTATCGTTTCGGTACTCAAGTAAAATTTTTCAATACCAACCTCCATACAAGAGATTCTCTTTGTCAGGGAAGGACCCTTTAAAATGTTGGAAGTAACTTATTTTTACCCTAACATTTTATGGAAAGGAAATGAGCAATCTCTAGTTGTATGAATTATTTAATAGCATATAAACATATTAAGTGGAGACATTGAAAATCAAGCTCGAAAATAACCATAGGTGGGTCATTC
Source organism: Pinus tabuliformis (assembly GCA_031772625.1). Lineage (NCBI taxonomy): Eukaryota > Viridiplantae > Streptophyta > Pinopsida > Pinales > Pinaceae > Pinus > Pinus tabuliformis. The sequence goes on from CM062818.1 coordinate 779,332,968, forward strand.
TAAATCACCATTCCCAATACTAATCGATCTCCAATATCAATTCCAACCATAATCTGAGTGACTGTCATCATGTTATCTTAATAAAATTAATGTTTGCCTCTAAATAATGACCTAAAGAGTTTCCTATCTCTATAAATACTCTGGAAAACCAATATTTGATATGTAAGCTAGGTAGATTTCACCATCGATGAATGCCATCAATTGTTTCATATTGTGCATTGAAGGAGACAGGCCAACTTTTTAAACTGAGAAGCATCTATTTCCATAATGAAAAAGAAGACAATGCCTTTTCTACATTCCCCCATTGAATGGAAAGTGAAGGCCAACCATTCTCTTGCAAGAAAAAAGGTCTTTTGGAACATAGCCTAGTAATGTTCCCAAACCTTACCACTTAAGGACTTAATGTTGGCTTCATTAAAGATTCATCATGTTATTGTATATTATATAACGTTAATAACCATATTGAGCTTAGTATAACTGCAATGGCTAACCTTGTATAAGTACATTTTAGTTTTATGCCTTTTCTTGTCTTCTTAATATTTGGGCCTCATAAGTCCGCAACAATGTGTCCAATTACAAGAATATGTTGATATATTTCATGGGAAAAGTCTTTCGATCCACACTTCATCACATATGGAGGGGTCACATAGGGAGATAAGTCAAATTCGAGCCCTAAATATTTATGAGGGCTTATACTTGGAATCCAATTCCCTTAACTGAATCATTTCTCAACCCTTCTCAGGAATCTTAGACTTTTGCTTCGAATCCCCTAGGCTTACAAGGATGGATTGAGTGTTTCTCTGATCAAAAACAACCTCCTTCAATGTAGACAATGTTTTCACAATAACATTACTAGGTGATCTCTCCTTATACTACCCATTCGATGGAGGATATGGATGAAAATATAGACAAACATTTCCCACATAGCCTTATTTTTTCCTTACAATAAACACCGTCCAAAATTTGGTCTAACTTGAATTTTGGAAGCTACTGTGGATTTTGTGATCATTCGTTCCATAATCACTTTATGGTTGGTTGATAAGTGTTAAAGTCATTTTCTCACACATTCTTATTCTAAAACAAGTTTTTGAGTGCACTCTTTTATGCAATCTTGAACAGGGAAAGCACAAGTCCATCAAGGTGGTGTTTATGTAATGTTCCACCTGTGTCAAAAGTTAGTGCACACTTCCATCAACCATCCCTAACATTTTCTTTCGATTTTCATGAGTGACGTGATGCTCTCATTAAAATATTGTTATAATACATATATTGAACTAATATTTGAGATCTAATTTAAATAAAATGCATTATTGTTCCAAATCACTATCAATACTATCAGAAGTGAAATCCCTATAAAAAATTCAAACAATTAATTTATTAATCCAAACCTATTTTATTTACATTATGAAATATTCTGAAAAATTATTAATCCAAATAAATTTCAACCACGGAAAAACAAATGATCAGCATAAAGATACCATACACAAATTCCAATATCATTGGTGATTATGCAACTTTGCACCAAGCATGAGTTTGCAATTGCAAACAATATCGTCACCACAATTTTGGCCTTCACCCTTTTCCTTCTTACAAATCCTATCTTCGTGTTGGCTTTGGCTTCAACTCAAGGTCGATTCGAAGTTGAGAAGTGAGAATTATTTATGCATCTTCTAATCTTCTATGTATTCATAGGCTCATTCTAGTTTATTGTGTCTATTGTTTTTTGGTGCATAAAGTGTTTTACTCACAATCACTACATTTATCAAGCTAAAGTTTTTTACTCAATCACTAAGTTTAATTACGTCCATAGGTATCCTCTATTTTGAAATGGTTTCTAAAATTTCTATCTTTTATAATAATAAAATGTATATTTGATTTAAATTTCATAATTTGAGAATATTTCTAAAAATATACACAATTTTTGTGAGTTGTATTTGTGACTTTTACACTGTTTTCCTATTAACAAGGTTCAATATTCCATAAATTAAATAGCACATTATTATTTTAATCACTCGTAATATTTTTTACCACCCATTTAATTTATATAGCTATGCTAATTATTATGAGTAATCCTATTTTATCATCCACCAACCTCCCAATTATCATGTTTCTCTACAATTTCTTGATTGTGCTACATTATCTTTGTCTTCACCCTTCATTTGATGTTCATAACCCTTGCATAATTCACTTTTACATTCCCGCTAAGGAATAATGTTACTAATACTCTTATTCCTATTTTTTTGTTGTTCAAATACATAGCATTATGTTGTTTGATTATGCTACATTCTCTTTATCTTTACCATTAATTTGATGTTCATAACCATTATGCACGTATATATTCCTGCTAAGGAATAATGTTTATATTACTATTATTCCTAGTTTTTTTGTTCAAATAAATAGCATTTTGTTGTTGTCAACCTTGGCTTATTTTCACAATGCTTGAAATACCTAATTTATCTCTATGAAATAATGTAGTTTGCAATAACATTTACAATCGGTTGAATTGATGTTTAAATTTTATTTTAATAACCGTTAATTATTTTCCATCTTTTATTCCAATAATATTTGTTTCCAAATTATGAGACATCACTTATTTATTTGACATCACATTTTGTTTGCAGCATCTATTTGGTTAACTTTTATTTGAAAAAATATATTTATATTTTGCAAGTTAACTGAAGTGAAGACTTATGTCACTTTTTTATTCAACATTAGTTTTTTTCTTAGTTTATTTATCCCTTAATGATTATAAGATTTATAATATATACAAATTTATTACTTAAAATAGTCTATTTTATTTTATTTCAACTTTTTAATTGACCATTTAAAATATAAATATTTTATATGAAAAAAATAAATGAATAGTAAATTTTTAATATATTTTATCTATAAATTTTGTTATATTAACTTTGTTTTCCCAATATAATATTTATAAATAAATCATAATATTAAAATCTTATTCCATGGGCAATTCAGACTTACTAGTGAAATTTACAAAAAAATTATGATCATTTCAATTTTCAGTGTAATATTTATAAATAAATCAGAATATTAGAATCTTATCTATGTATTCATGGGCTTACTCTAGTTTATTGTATCTAGGGTTTTATGGTGCATAAAGTGTTTTACTTGCAATCATTAAGTTTATCAACCTAAATTGTTTTACTCAATCACTAAGTCTATCTATTTTTAAATGGTCTTTAAAATAATAAAATGTGTATTTCATTTAAATTTCATAATTTGATAATATTTTTAAAAATATACACAATTTTTGTGAGTTGTATTTGGAACTTTTACCCTATTTTCCCATTACAAAGGTTCATTATTACATAAATTGAATAGCACGTTATTATTTAAAATATTTATTTTATCTTATTTCACCTTTTTAATTTATGATTTAAAATATAAATATTTTATATGAAAAAAATGAATGAGTGGTAAATTTTTAATATACTTTATCTGTAAATTTTGTTATATTTAACTTTATTTTATATCGAGAATATAATATTTATAAATAAATCATAATATTAAAATCTTATTCCATGGAGGGTTCAGACTAACTAGTGCAATTTACAATAAATTAAGATCATTTCAATTTTTGGTGTAATATACTTTGATTCATATATTTTAATAATATATTTTTATCTATATATTATATTTTATTAATGTATTTTATTTTATTTTTATATTTTTTTTCAACATTGTTTAATTTTTTTCTGTTTGGAGTTTTTGGTTTGAATTAGAGGAAATATATTTTGGTAAGTTTTTGTTATTTATAATATGTTTTTGAATGCATCAATCACTAAGGTGTAGATTTGATGGGCACTCCCACCTGTCAAGAAAATTCTTGATCACGATTTCCTTTTAAAAGTGTGCTTCACATGGCTTTTGATTTTTATTTTTACCCGTCATTTAAATATCATGTATTATTTGTTTTTGTTAGTAACATCAATAGTACGGACTTAACTTCCATGGAATATTTTAGAATATTGATAGTAGTATACAAAATTCAATGGTTGAGATGTATCTCAAAAGTAGTTATGCTCTTTTAACAATTTTAATTAAATTCATTAATTAAAGAAAATGTCATATGAAGTGAGTTGTGATTTTTGGGACGTGTTGTATTGATAAGGCATGTTATTGCCCAATGGGATTGTAACAAAGTCTATTTATATATTGAGATTCTCCAATGTAAAGTCCAAGTAAATCTCCATGATTAAGAATCTTATTCCATGTTCTTTTAAATATATGTATGCTTAATGTATATATGAATTATTTTTTATAAATAATAATATTCTTGAAAATAATGATATTTGTTTAGTTTTTATTATTTTTTACTTCTAGCCACATGAGATGCGTATGAAGTAATTGTTCTAATTCTTATTATGGGTTGTTGCAAATATGCTTTTAGCTCTCTCTCTCTCTCTCTCTCTCTCTCTCTCTCTCTCTCTCTCTCTCTCTCTCTTGCATGATCTCTCTCTCACCTTCTCTCACCTTCTCTTCCCACTGTCTCCCAACTCATATCTATCTCATGATCCTTCCCCTTTAATTTATCTCCCCATCTGCTCCCTCTCCTTCTCTCGTTATCCCCCCACCTCTACCTCTCTGTCCTCCCTCCCTCACTCTATCATTTTCTCTCAAACCTTGCATCCCTCTCTGCCCACTCTCTTCTACATGTTATCGATCTCTTTATCTCCACACGCTATCTCTCAATCTCCCCTTCTTATTCTCTCTATCTCTATCTCCCATGCCCTATTTCTAAAACCATGCCTATTTTCCACATATCTTGATCTCCCTCTCTCTCAAGCCCACCCTATTTTCCCATGACTCCCTCTCTCTCTGCCCGTCTTCTCGATGTCCATATTTGTCTCACACACTATCATGCTCTTCCCTCATGTCTCTCTCTCTGATGCTCCCTTTCTTTCTCTCCACTATCATGCTCCCTCTGTCTCTCCCCCACATTCTCTCCCTCCCTCCCTTGCGCTCTCTCTCAAACCCTCCAAATTATCCCCCCTCTCATTCTACCTCGCCTAACATTCTAACCCTGCCTCTCTCTCTCTCTCTCTCTCTCTCTCTCTCTCTCCCTATCATTGTTTCCCTTGCACCCTCTTTCGCCCTCCCTATCACTATGTCCCTATCTCCCTGCCTCCCTCTCTTTCTCTCTCTCCCTCTCCTCTTTGCTTTCTCTCCCCTCTAACTCTCACCACTGTCGCTCCCTCCCTCTCTCACTACCAGCCCCCCTTACCCTCTCTCTCTCCCACGCGCCCTTCCTCCCTCTCTCTCTTGCTCTCAGCCCTTGTTACCCTCTCTCTCTCTCTCTTCTCACTCTCTCCCCCACCTTTAGCTCCCTCTCCCTATCGTTATCTCTCTTTCCCTCCTACTCTCTATCTCTCTCCCCCAACCTTATATTGACTTTCTCTCTCCCCTTCTCCCTCTCACCCTCCCTCTCTCTTCCCCTCTCACTCTCTACCCCCCTTCCCCTCTCCCTCTCTCTTTCTTTCTCTCCCCCCATCACTCTCTCCCTTACATTTTCCCTCTCCCTCACTCTCTCTCTCACTCTCTCTCTCTCTCTCTACACTTTACTCTATCTCTCTCCCCCCACTTAACTTTCTCTCTCTCTCCCCCTCCTGCCTTCCTCCTCCATCTCTCCCTCCCTCTCCTCCTTTCTCCCTACCCTCCTCCTTCCACTTCCCACCCTCTCTTCCTCTCTCCCTCCCTCTCCCTCGTTCTCTCACTCTCTCTCCCCATCCCTCCCTATTTTCCACACTCGCTCTACTTTTGTCCCTCCTATCCTTCCTCCTTCCTCCCACTACTCTCTCTCTATCTCCTACCCTCTCTTCCTCTCTCTCTCCCTCCCTCTCCCTCTCTCTATCACTCTCTCTCACCCTCCTTCCCTCCTTTCAACACTCTCTCTATCTCTCTCCGTGACACCCTTCCTCCTCCCTCCCCTACTATCTCTCTCCCTCTGCCTCTCTCTCCAGCCAGCCCCTCTCCATCCCTTCCTCGTTTTCTCTCTCCCCCTATCTCTATGTCTCTCCCTACTCCTCCATCTCTCCAACACACCATTCTTCCCTCTCCCTCTGTCTCCATCCCTATTTCCTCCCTCTATCTCCCTATCTATATCTTTTCATCCATCCCTTCTTTATATGCTTCTCTACACCCTCACTCCCTCTCTTCTATCCTTCCCACTCTCCCCCTACTCTCCTCCTCTCTCCTTACCCCCTCCCTATCTCTCACTTTTTGGCTCATGCACTCTCTCTTCCCCACCTCTAGCTCCCTCTCCCTATTCTTATCTCTCTTTCCCTCCTACTCTCTATCTCTCCCCCCCCAACCTTATGTTGAACTTGTCTCTACCCTTCCCACTCTCACCCTCCCTCTCTCTTCCCATCTCACTCTCTATTCCCCTTCCCCTCCCTCTCTCTTTCTCTCTCTTCCCCCCCCCACATATCTCTCCCTTATACTTCCCCTTTCCCTCTCTCCCACTCCCTCCCATTCCTTTTCCCACCCTCTCTCTCCCTCTTTCTCCCACTCCCCCTCCCTTCCTCCTCCTCCATCTCTCCCTCCCTCTCCTCCTTTCTCTCGTCCTACCTCTCTCCCTTTTCCACCCTCTCTACCACTCTCCCTTTGTCTCCCTCTTTCTCTCACTCTCTCTCCCTCATGCCCTTCCTCCCACTACTTTCTCTATATATCCTACCCTCTCTTCCTCTCTCTCTCTCTCCGCCCTCCCTCTCCCTCTTTCTATCACTCTCTCTTCCCCTCCCTCCTTATTTTCCATACTCTCCCTCCCTCCTCCGCCTCTCTCTCTCCCTCATGCCCTTCCTCCCCCTCCCTCTCCCTCTCCCTCTCTCTCTCCCTCTCCCTCCTTCTATCACTCTCTATCCCCCTCCATCCTAATTTTCCATAATCTCTCTATCTCCTCCGCCTCTCTGTCTCCATCCTCCTTCTCTCCTCCGCCTCTCTCCCTCCTCCTCCCTCTATCCCTCCCTCCTTCGCCTCTCTCCCGCCTACACCTCTCTCTCCAGCCACTGCCTCTCCCTCCCTTCTCTCTTTTCTCTCTCTCCCTCCTCCTTCCCCTCTCCCACCCACAATTCTTCCCTCTCCCTCCCTCTATATCCCTATTCCCTCCCTCTATATCCCTATCTACATCTTTCTATCCATCCCTCCTTTATATGTCTCTCTACACCCTCACTCCCTCTCTCCTCTCCTTCCCACACTCCCCCCACTCTCCTTCTTTCTCCTTACCCCCTCTATATATATATATATAAATTTATTTAATTGTCAGTTCAAAACAATTTATTTAGATTAATGATAAAACACTTACAATATTAGATACATATTACATTAGAATAACAATGTTGAGAATCTATGCAAAAATAAATAATCTTACCAAAACAATTTAAACATGTCAAAAAATAAATTAAGCAAAGGATGAATGTAACAAAAATGATGTGAAATAGGTACATCGATCTTTGTTTTATATTTTAAAACATTATTTATGTTAGAACATTGTGATCTCTAACAGCTACTCAAACCAAATTAATAAGAAAGTGTGAGATCTATCCAGCCAAGCGTGAAAGGTTAAATAACTACAATAATCCCAAACCATATATTCTGCATTGAGACTAGCATAACTTATTGCAAGCATTATCAACGTAAACATGGGCTTACACATAAACAATTGTTTGTAGCAACAATAAATTAAGAATCATAAAAGGCTAAACATTACGCCTTAGAGAGATTGTAAATATACATATTGTGAGAACTATAGAGAGTTTCATGCTATTAAGAAACTATAGAGGAGTGCGGTTAGTATCAACATCATGGAGAATTGAAAGGAGGACTCTCTTAATCAACCTTGAGCCGAATCGATTGAAGAAGGCAAGTGCGGTTAGTAGCAGCACCATGGAGAATCAAAAGGAGGACTCTCTAAATCAACCCCGAGCCGAATCGATGGAAGAAGGCGAGAGACATTTGATTTTTCGGTTACACAAACATTGAGAGGAGGATTAATAATGAAAGAGATGTGGTTGATAAAATGATACCAGGTTAGACCTATATAACGTAGCATGCACCAGAAATGGAGAGGCAGTCTTTCAAACTCACTCCTCGTTTTAAGTCTATATAATTTTTGGAAACACCTGAAACAGATATTTATGAAAACAAAAATTAAAAAAACACAGAAACATGATACTTGAAGCACGAGAAAGAAGCATGATTGGTTTCGAGAGCAACTCAATTTCATCCAACAGAGGTGGTTCGAGAGCGGAGCAGAGATCTAATTCCATTTCCCCAACAGAGGTGGTTCGAGGGCAGAGCAGAGGTCCAATTCCATTTCTCCTGAAGGCCACCCTCCTCCTGTAGGCCAGACTCAAACATATGACCAACCCTCCTCCTCTATCACATATGGACTCGGGACCAACGCGGACTCCATGTGTTGAGGGATTCCAACACAACACAAAACAATGGTTTGACAACTATGTCAAAATGGAGATACGATACCAAGAGTTGTTCCCACAAATCGCTTTTATTGCTTTTTATAAATTGCTTTTTTTTCAAATTTCAAATTTTTCTTGCTTTTCTCTTTATCACACATTGTTAAAAATTCCTTTTCTTGCTTTTCTCTCCATCAAATATCATTAAAAATTGCTTTTCTTGATTTTCTAACTGTTATAAATTGTTTTTCTTTTCTTTCTTTTTCTAACCATTTTTGCTTTTCTCAACGGCAACTATCCTTAAAAATTGCCTTTCTTGATTTTCTGACATTTCGAAGGTGGAGATGAGGTTGTTTAACTTTTGTGAGAAAAGGACATTTGAGATTCATCACGTTTCCGCCCTGGATGATGTTTTTCCAGCGATGTGTTTAGCTTTCAATTTCAACTCATTTGACTGTTGCCTCATAGATATTCACTCCATGTTTAACATTACGAAGGTTTTCTGCTAATACTGTTACATTCCAAATTACTGCTACATTCTAAATTGGTTCATTACTAGTAGGCGATTAAGAAATCATCAACGAAATTTTTCTCAGTCTAAGTTATATTTCTCTTGAAATTGGGGTTAGTTTTGTGCATGATTTGGTCCAAAATTGATTTGATTAGATGCCTTTTCTAAATTACAAATGGTTTGTTAATTTTAAAATATGTCGTACTACATGTACATATTTTTGTATATAATACAATTTTTACTAAACATGAGGTTTAAGTTTAAATAGTGTTTACTTCCTTATTCACGGAAAATCAAACTTGAAATGGTCATCGTACCTAGTTTAGGTTAGGTTAGGGTTGTGTCATTACAATCTATTTATTAGGTATTGTTTTTGAATCTTACACTTACACTTACAATATGTTTAGTAGGTATATTTTCATTTTATTTATAATATTATGGGAGTTATACTTTTATTTTATTTTAATTAATGGTTTTTAACTATGAAATTTAATTTTTTCCTGCGAGAAAGATTTTGTTCGGGATTTGAGTGTTATTTAGCAATCTAGGACAAAAAGCTAATAGGCCTATGGAATTAAGGGTTGAATTACCAATTTGTAATTTTAATTTACTACCATCATGCTACCTCATTTTTCCACCATAAGCCTCAAAGAATTATTTGTAGGAAGCTCTTAGTAACGAACGTATCATCAACCCATAGACTATTTCCACCATTTCCCCATCTCCACCTTCATATGTTGAATAGATTTTCCAAATAAGCATTTTTCACAAGAACTTGATTCTCAAATTTTAGAAATTAATATCCTACTTATCCATTCTCTCATAATGATACTTAAATTTGTGATAACATTTCACAATGGGTAGTATGTTCACTTTTTAAAATTAAACTTTGAGTTGTTCTCTTATAATATTGTTTAAGATATTATAATTCATGGAGAAATCATCACTCAGTTTAATTTTGTGTGTTTAGGAATTAATTTAATTATGATCTCCATCCATTCACAATCCTACAATTTTAACAGGAAATAAAATATATAGATATGCATGGGTATAATGAAATCTTCCAAACAACTCTATTTAGCCCCTCTTTAAAATCAAGGTTCAAATACTTTATAAAATGGTACCACAATTGTAATAAACATTTTTTTTTAATATTTTTTTTCTTATTATAAAATAATTTTAATTTTAAATTTTTTTATTAATTACAATTATTTGTCATAAATTTTCTATACTTTAACATTTAAATAATTAAACAATTTATCTTAGTTGGTGTTGTATCTTTCAAAATTCATTTTGTAAATACTCCACCTATTAGCATCGTTACCATCAATGCTTTCAAATGTTGTGGAGCTACTTGAGAAAAGCATTCTTCATGTGAAAGCCTAGTTTTTAGAGTTTGAAAATTAATATGGTTAGTATCAATTCTCTTACAATGGTACTTACTTTTGTAATAACGTTGGAAAATGGGTAATGTGGTGAAATTTTTTAGTTGTTTTCTCTTGGAATATTGTTTAAGATATTATAATTCAAGCAAAGGTCATTACTCATAAAAAAATTATTTAATTTAATGTGTTTAGACATTAATTTAATTGCGATGATTTTGATACAAGTAAAATTAGTTGAAGAATATACTAAAAAAAATGCTTTAAAATATTAAATTACCACTTTAAATTCAATACTACACAAATATATATGAGAATAGGTTTCACATTTTAAAACAATAAAATTGATATAAACCATATTTTAATATATAACTATACATATTTGAAAGAAAAATTTATAAAATTGGTTAATCATAATATCTCTAATAAAAACAAATAATTAAACCAACTTAGACACATCTTAACTTTGGATCTACCAAGGGATGAGAGGGATCAAATATTTTTCACTCTAAAAGAGGCTTGTACCTCAAAGAGATTTAATCCTTTTGGGTGCTTGGTATATCCAAAGTTAAGATGCCTCTAAATGCTTGGTAGATCCAAAACTAAAATGAATCTAGGATACTATAATTTATAAATAAAAATACATATTAAGTTAGAATAACGGTTAAATTATAGTTTAAAAAAAGAAAAACATATTCCAAAATATAATAAAAGAATTTTATTTTTTTAGAATAAAGTAAAATAACCAGTAAGACTAAAAAAAAAATCATAATAAACAATAATTATTTGAAAATAAAGATTCAAAAGCAAAGTTGAGACTCTATGCAAAAATAAATAATCCAACCAAGACAACTTAAGCACAATCTAATAAAGAAAAAATGAATGATAAATGCGACAAAATTTATGTGAAGTAAATGTATCTCATATTTTTAAATATTAATTGATTGAAACTAGGCCAGCCTGATGACTAACTGCTACTGAAACCAAATTAATAAAAAAGTGTAAGATCTATCAAACGAATCATGAAAGGTTAAACTACAACAATAATATGAAACAACATATTTTGAAGATATAAATGTATACCAAACATTGAAATGAGCATTAACTTATTGCAAGAATTATCCACATAAATGATGGTTTGTTGTAGTAGCAATAAATTAGGAATTATAAAAGGCTAAACATTATGCCCTAGATAGATGTAAATATACATATGGAAAGAACTATGAATAGAGAATGAAGATAGAGAGCTACATGTTAGTAGGAAATTGTAGGAAGGGTAGTGATTAGCAACACCATGGAGAACTGAAAGTAGGACTCTTAACAATAAACTATAGAAAACATGAGTAAGACATTGTACACTAAAATAAAAAACCCTAGTAAATTTTTGTGCAGTTAACTAAATATAATAAACCTAGGTAAGGCATTGTACACTAAAATAAATACAGTGAACCCTAGTAAAGCATTTTGTGCCCGAAAAGAAAGTAAAGAAAGAGATGAATGCCTACACTAAGAATATTTCTAGAAATAAACTCCATGCGCAGATGCATTCAACATATGTTTTTTGTACTCCCAAATAAACCCCAAGCTGAATCCATGGAGTTACGACATGTACATGGAAGGAGAAGGGAGAAGACGAGAGACATTTAATTTTGTAGTTACACACAAAATGAGAGAGGAGTATTAATAATGAAGGATATGTTGTCGATAAAATGATGCCAGGTTCAACTTATATAACAAAACATGCATCGAAAATGGTGAGGAAAACTTTCAATCTCACTCCTACATTTGATTTGATACTTTGTTAGCTGTGAATGGGCTGCTTAATGGATATTTTTCTAAGTAATTGTATGTATTGCATTTTAAGAATCACATAATTTCATATTGTCTCTATTAAATATTTAGCTCACCATAATGAAAAAGTGAAGGCCAACCATCTTCTTGCAAGTAAAAAGGTCTTTTGGAACATAGCCTAGTAATGTTCCCAAACATTACCACTTAAGGACTTAATGTTGGCTTCATTAAAGATCCATCATGTTATTTTATGTTATATAATGTTAATAACCATATTGAGCTTAGTATAACCGCGAGGGCTAACCTTGTATAAGTACATTTTAATTTTATGCATTTTCTTGTCTTCTTAATATTTGGGCCTCATACGTCCTCAACAATGTGTCAAATTACATAGAATATTCGTTCGATATTCATATGTCCAATTTCAAGCCCTAAATATTTATGAGGGGTTATACTTGGAATCCAATTCCCTTAAGTGAATCATTTCTCAACCCTTCTCAGGAATCTTAGACTTTTGCTTGGAATCCCCTAAGCTTACAAGGATGGATTGAGTGTTTCTTTGATCCAAAACAACCTCCTTTAATGTAGAAAATGTTTTCACATTAACATTACTAGGTGATCTCTCCTTATACTACCCATTTGATGGAGGATATGGATGAAAATATAGAAAAACATTTCCCAAATAGCCTTATTTTTTCATTACGATAAACACCCTCGAAAATTTAGTCTAACTTGAATTTCCGAGCCTACTGTGGATCTTGTGATCATTCGTTCCATAATCACTTTATGGTTGTTTGGTAAGTGTTAAACTGACTTTCTCACACAGTCTTATTCTAAAACAAGTTTTTGAGTGCACTCTTTTATGCAAGCTTGAACAGGGAAAGCACAAGTCCATCAAGGTAGTGCTTATGCAATGTTCCACCTATGTCAAAAGCTAGTGCACACTTTCATCAACCGTCCCTCACTTTTTCTTACGATTTTCATGAGTGACGTGATGCTCTCATTAAAATATTGTTATAATACATATATTGAACTAATATTTGAGATCTAATTTAAATAATATGCATTATTGTTCTAAATCACTATCAATACTATCAGAAGTGAAATCCCTATAACAAAGCTCAAACAATTAATTTATTAATCCAAACCTATTTTATTTACATTATGAAATATTCTCAAAATTTATTAATCCAAATAAATTTCAACCACGGAAAAACAAATTGTCGGCATAAAGATACCATACACAAATTTCAATATCATTGGTGATTGTGCAACTTTGCACCAAGCATCAATTTGCAATTGCAAACAATATCGACGCCTTTTCCTTCTTACAAATCCTATCTACGTGTTGGCTTTGGCTTCCACTCAAGGTCGATTCAAAGTTGAGAAGTGAGAATTATTTATGCATCTTCTAATCTTCTATGTATTCATGGGCTCACTCTAGTTTATTGTGTCTATGGTATTGTGGTGCATAAAGTGTTTTACTCACAATCACTACATTTATCAACCTAAAGTGTTTTTCTCAATCACTAAGTTTAATTACGTCCATAGGTATCCTATATTTTGAAATGGTTTCTAAAATTTCTATCTTTTATAAAAATAAAATGTATATTTGATTTAAATTTCATAATTTGAGAATATTTTTAAAAATATACACAATTTTTGTGAGTTGTATTTGGGACTTTTACATTGTTTTCCTATTAACAAGGTACAATATTCCATAAATTAAATAGCACATTATTATTTTAATCACTCGTACTAATTTTTACCACCCATTTAATTTATATAGCTATGCTAATTATTATGAGCAATCCTATTTTATCATCCACCAACCTCCCAATTATCACGCTCCTCTACAATTTCTTGACTGTGCTACATTATCTTTGTCTTCACCCTTAATTTGATTTTCATAACCCTTGCATAATTCACTTTTACATTCCTGCTAAGGAATAATGTTACTAATACTCTACATTATCTTTGTCTTCACCCTTAATTTGATTTAAATAACCCTTGCATAATTCACTTTTACATTCCTACTAAGGAATAATGTTACTAATACTCTTATTCCTGATTTTTTTGTTCAAACACAGCATTATGTTGTTTGATTATGCTACATTCTCTTTATCTTTACCATTAATTTGATGTTCATAACCCATTATGCACATATATATTCCTGCTAAGGAATAATGTTTATATTAGTATTATTCCTAGTTTTTCCGATCAAATAAATAGCTTTTCGTTGATGTCAACCTTGGTTTATTTCCACAATGTTTGAAATACCTAATTTATCTCTACCAAATAATGTAGTTTGCAATAACATTTATAATTGCTTGAATTGATGTTTAAATTTTATTTTAATAACCATTAATTATTTTTCATCTTTTATTACAAAAATATTTGTTCCCAAATTATGAGACATCACTCATTTATTTGACATCACATTTTGTTTGCAACATCTATTTGGTTAACTTTTATTTAAAAAAATATATTTATATTTTGCAAGTTAACTGAAGTGAAGAGATATATCACTTTTTTATTCAACATTAGTTTTTTTCTTAGTTTATTTATTCCTTAATGATTATAAGATTTATAATATAAACAAATTTATTATTTAAAACATTCTATTTTATTTTATTTCAACTTTTTAATTTATCATTTAAAATATGAAAAAAATAAATGAGTAGTAAATTTTTAATATATTTTATCTATAAATTTTGTTATATTAACTTTGTTTTCCCTATATAATATTTATAAATAAATCATAATATTAAAATCTTATTCCATGGGTAATTCACACTTACTAGTGCAATTTACAAAAAAATTATGAGCATTTCAATTTTCTGTGTAATATCTATAAATAAATTAGAATATTAAAATCGTATCTATGTATTCATGGGCTTACTCTAGTTTATTGTATCTAGGGTTTTGTGGTGCATAAAGTGTTTTACTTGCAATCGTTAAGTTTATCAACCTAAAGTGTTTTACTCAATCACTAAGTCTATCTATTTTGAAATGGTCTTTAAAATAATGAAATGTGTATTTCATTTAAATTTCATAATTTGATAGTATTTTTAAAAATATATACACAATTTTTGTGAGTTGTATTTGGAAATTTTACTCTATTTTCCCATTACAGAGGTTCATTATTACATAAATTATTATATAAAATATAAATATTTTATATGAAAAAATGAATGAGTGGTAAATTTTTAATATACTTTATCTGTAAATTTTGTTATATTTAACTTTCTTTTATATCCAGAATATAATATTTATAAATAAATCATAATATTAAAATCTTATTCCGTGGAGGATTCACTAAATAGAGCAATTTGAAAAAAAATTATGATCATTTCATTTTTCAGTGTAATATACTTTGATTCATATATTTTTATCTATGTATTATATTTTATTAATATATTTTATAAATGTATTTTATTTTATTTTTGTATCTTTTTCAGCATTGTTTAATTATTTTTTATTTGGAGTTTTTGGTTTGAATTAGAGGAAATATTCTTTGGTAAGTTTTTGTTATTTATAATATGGATTTGAATGAATCAATTACTAGGGTGTAAATTTGATGGGCACTACCACCTGTCAAGAAAATTCTTGATCATGGTTTCCTTTTAAAAGTGTGCTTCACATGGCTTTTGATTTTTATTTTTACCCATCATTTAAATATCATGTATTATTTGTTTTTGTTAGTAAGATCAATAGTACAAACTTAACTTCCATGGAATATTTTAGAATATTGATAGTAGTATACAAAATTCAATGGTTGGGATTTATCTCAAAAGTAATTATGCTCTTTTAGCAATTTTAATCAAATTCATTCATTGAAGAAAATGTCATATGAAGTGAGTTGTGATTTTTGGGACGTGTTGTATTGATAAGGCATGTTATTCCCCAATGGGATTGTAAATCTCCATGATTAAGAATCTTATTCCATGTTTTTTAAATATATTTATGGTTAACTTATATATGAAATATTTTTATAAATAATAATATTATTTAAACTAATGATAATATGTTTAGTTTTTATTATTTTTTACTTCTAGCCACATGAGATACATATGAATTAATTGTTCTAATTCTTATTATGGGTTGTTGCAAATATTCTTTTACTCTCTCTCTCTCTCTCTCTCTCTCTTCCATGATCTCTCTCTCACCTTCTCTCCCCACTATCTCCCAACTCGTCTCTATCTCATGATCCTTCCCTCATTATCCCCCCCGCCTCTACCTCTTTATCCTCCCTCCCTCACTCTATCATTTTCTCTCAATCCTTCCATTCCTCTCTCCCCACTCTCTTCTACATGTTCTCGATATCTTTATCTCCACACCCTATCTCTCAATCTTCCCTTCTTATTCTCTCTCTCTCTCTATCTCCAATTCCCTATCTCTCAAACCATCCCTATTTTCCACATATCTCGATCTCCTTCTCTCTCAAGACCTCCCTATTCTCCCATGACTCCCTCTCTCTCTACCCCTCTTCTTGATGTCCATATTTGTCTCACACACTATCATTCTCTTCCCTCATCTCTCTCTCTCTGATGCTCCCTTTCTTTCTCTCCACTATCATGCTCCCTTTGTCTCTCCCCCACATTCTCTCCCTCCCTACCTTGCGCTCTCTCTCAAACCCTGCAAATTATCCCCCCAA
The DNA here is from genome assembly GCA_031772625.1 of Pinus tabuliformis. Classification (NCBI taxonomy): domain Eukaryota; kingdom Viridiplantae; phylum Streptophyta; class Pinopsida; order Pinales; family Pinaceae; genus Pinus; species Pinus tabuliformis. Next base: position 779,349,741 of record CM062818.1, read on the forward strand.
TCATTCTACCCCCCCTCACATTCTAACCCAACCTCTCTCTCTCTGTCTATTTCTCTCTCTCTCCCCATCATTGTTTCACTTTCTGCCTCTCTCGCCCTCCCTATCTCCCTTCCTCCCTCTCTTTTTCTCTCTCCCTCTCCTCTTTTCTCTCTCTCCCCTCTAACTCTCACCCCTGTCCCTCCCTCTCTCTCTCACTCTCAGCCCCCCTTACCCTCTCTCTCTCCCATGCACCCTTCTTCCCTGTCTCTCTCGCACTCAGCCCCTGTTACCCTCTCTCTCTCTCTCTCCTTCTCACTCTCTCTCCCCCACCTTTAGCTCCCTCTCCCTATCCTTATCTCTCTTTCCCTCCTACTATCTATCTCTCTACTATCTATCTCTCTCCCCTTCTCCCTCTCACCCTCCCTCTCTCTTCTCCTCTCACTCTCCGAGCCCCTTCCCCTCTCCCTCTCTCTTTCTTTCTCTCCCCCCATCACTCTGTCCCTTAGAATTTCCCTCTCTCTCTCTCTCTCTCTCTCTCTCTCTCTCTCTCTCTCTCTACACTTAACTTTATCTCTCTCTCCCCCCACTTAACGTTCTCTCTCTCTCCCCCTCCTGCCTTCCTCCTCCTCCATCTCCCTCTCACTCTCTGTCACATATCTCTCCTGCATTTAAACATAGTAAAAAAAAATTCATGGTACCTGCACCCTCCTTACACATTTACCTACACCGGCATATATACAACTTATATATGATATGGTGTCAGCACATTACCAAAGGTTTTAACGTTAATAAATGGTTTTATTTGTTCCACTGTAATATGAGGTGATACCACTCAATACTATGCAAAGGTTGTTCGTGGTTCATGTTTGTAAGGGTAAAGAGACCCAACCACCCTTTATATGCTGGCGCATTCTGTACACGACAACTGGACTAGGCTTTAAGGCCGTCGGCCTGATCACGTGCTCAGACGTGGTTCTACAGGCTGGAACCTTCCCGCCTTCGTACTTTGGCATTACCGCCAAGATCTACGGTATGCAAGCTCCGAGAATGATCGAGGGAAGAGGATGCTCCATGTTGCAAGGTTGTGTATTTGCATTTATAAGATTGATATCCCGTTTTCTCCGGGGTTTTGCTGCTTCTGCATGGCGCTCCAAAACTTGGTGTAGCTCTCCGATACCACTAGGTGTCTGGTCCATAACCTCGGCACCGACTCTCTTCTGTTATCCTTTACCAGCATGCAATCTCATCCTGTTGCGACCGCGCCGAGGCTGTAAATCCTTGACAGGCTGGGTAAGATTTACTTTCGTTATCTGTTTTCGCATTATTGTTAGGGTTTTCTTACCGAGCGCGCAGTATAACGGCCATCTCTTTTTTGAGTGCCAGGTGGTGCAGGTCCGCTATCTTGGCTCCTTCGGCGGTCCACTCTGCTCTCAGATGCTATTACTCTGACTGTATACAGGTACACGCATAGCTCGCTTCTTTAAATTATGGAGAAAGCTTTTGGTTGCGTTTTCTGAGTATCTTCTTCGGAAGGATTACCGTTGTGTTTCATTATAACCCCAGCCATCTTGTCCCTCTATGGTTGGCGCAGATGGCGGTAAACGGCCTTCTAATCTCCAGGTCCATACCTGTTGGGGTTTTGCCTATGAGGAAGCTGGGTTAACTTCCTTTTCGTTTACGACAGTTTCGGGGTTGAGGTCTCAAGTTCACGAGACCGAGCTATTGACTGCTGCTTTGCAGCTTTTGGAACCTTAATTCGCTTGCATCTGGGATTATATGCCAGCACTTATTAGTTCTTACCGTATTACTGTATCTGGGTTTGAACCCATAACGTTTGACAGCTCTTCTGGTTATTAAATAACATGGTTAAACTTCTACGATGTATTCTCAGGCGCGGCTCTTTGTTATTGTAGAGTAATGTTAACTTTCTGTTGCTTAATATCATTCTCATTACAAATGTCCCGTAAGGGTTGAATCTAAGCATTACCCAGTCGTTTATTAAAGTTCTTGCCTCTATAAATTTATTTGTAATGTTGATGGATTAGAGAGGGTTTGGCTGTGACGGCCTGCACCCCTTTCCAACCAAACTCGTTGGTCCCGCGAGAGTTCGCACCTGCATCTCATTCGATGGATGTAAGGTCGAACTCGGCGATGGGTTGAATAGATAAAACCTTTAGTCATACAGATTTATGGTTTACGCTCTATTTGTTCTTTTACCTTTATGATATGGACTCAGTCCGCCATATGCTGTTCCTCTGTAATCTTTAGTTATGAATATTAAGCGGACTATTGTAGTTTTATGATACGAATATCGTAATTGATTACTGTAACTTTCTGATACGAATTCATAGTCGTTTAAGCGTTTATTCCTCTATCATAACAGTGCTTTTCTTTTACTGTATATATGAGATTATCACTCTATTTATAGACAGTAATGCATTCGGCTTTTATGCTAGAGATAACTCGACTATCTGTTAAAGATGATAATGTTATTGATATCAGGGCAGTCTATCTCAATCTTTATCGATTCCTCTGTTTTGGTTTTTAAAGTAAGGTTCACGCATGAGGCCAAGCTCTGCTTTCTAACCCAGTTTTTGACCATGAGAAATAGCGGCGGTGGCTTCGGGCTTCTGCCTGCCGCAAGGGTTTCTCCAGCCGTGGGCCTATTTCGTTATCCGCTCAAGCTTTCCTTTACCACTTTCTAATCTTAGTCTTCTTCAGAACTTACAATACTGAGGTTATCTACAGCTCCTCTCCAGGTTATACTTTACCATATAACGTGCCAGAAAGGGTACTTAGGCTTCTTAATGGTTATGTAATAGTATATAGATTTTCTGTTACAAGATTTATTCCTCCTTCGCAGGATACCCGGCCCTGGTCATTCAAACCCTAACCCTACTATTATTCCACACTGTAATAATAAATAACACTTCTTGCTACGGGTATGCAGAGTTGTACAGTTATCTCATTGACACAAAGGCATGCATTTCTGTGTCATTTCCTTATTTACAGTTAATCTATTTATTTAATAGTACTGTAGGGTTTCTGTTCTGCTGATAATACGCAGTAACTGCAAGTGTTCTAAGTTACCCATTCTATACAAACAATTGCAATACCTTAGGGTTTTGATACTTACCTGGTCTCCTGCTCATAGGTAAAGTTCTTCAGTACTTCTTCTGCAAATTCCTCTGTCAAGCTCGCTATCCACCCATCCATGAGACTTGTCCTTCGGGACCTGAGTCTCCCCCCGAGCTTCTGCTTACCAGATCTCAATCCTCAGTAAGATAGCACCTAGTGCTCGACTATCTGGTCACTACCAGACTTAGTCCAAAACAAGGTATTTTTTCCTTCTTTCATTCTGTCTGTCCTCCCTTCTTTTACCAAGATCCCCTTTTCTTGATTTCCCCAAATCAGTTATCAAGAATTAGTTACCAACTAATTCGTAACTTATTTTACTTTGAGTTAATTACGTGAGGGATATGACATACTCCCCCCCTTAACAGGAACACCGTCCTCGGTGTTCATCTTTCATCAGAACTAGATATTTTACTCGTGATATACCATCTAAACCACACAAAATGTGATCCTTTCTCTTTGAAATCAATGATTTCATTCCAGGAAAAGACGACAACAAAATAGTAATGATGTAGTCATAAGAAATATCATTAGTTATAAGCATCAATAGTCATAAGCACTCGTGATTGCAAAAATATGCAACTTCTAATCGCCACCACTTGGCCCTTATTCATTCATAATAAACAATTCTCTATGTCAACTTACCATTACTCACCATTTATTCTTGGAAATCATGAATACTTTCATGTAAGCCTTTTAATAGTGGTTGGACAATTCTTCAACCCTCCATGGTAAGTAATTCCTGTAATATATGACTAACAAATTCAATTGCATTAGTCACTATATTTCGAGTCCAATGAAATACTTTTGGCTATCAATTTAACTGTGCAATGCTAGATGATTTCTAAATCACAGTACTTTTACAAATACTTAAAGAGCACTAACACTAATCATCAAATGATGAATCACTGCTCTCGTGCATACTGAACGAATTCTCACTAAAGACATTCGCAAGTGCTTCTAGATGTACCGAAAGAGCACCTCGCTCTCTAATCATCAAAACAGTCAATCACTGCATCAAGCAAGAATTGTCTTAGCTCCCACTAAGATGTTCACAACATTAATAATACAATAAAGGAATTAAAATTTCCAATTACTCCTTATTGAGCACTAAGCTCATTTCTTGTTAAATTTGCATAACACAACTATATGTAAAATTCATTTTTAACATAACATATAGTTGATTAGTTAATTTCTTTAGCCATGAGACCACAATGGACTAAAGAATTCCCAACCCATGGGAACTGGTTGCCACAACCAAACCGAGTCATTTTCACATCCAGACAGTTTTTTTTTTATAGAGACCTTATCAGGTCTAACATGGAATTCCACTGGCCAACCAGCTCAAGAATTCCAGGGAGAGTAAATCTGGGCAGACAAGTACCATCAACCCCTCCGAGCAGGTAGCTGCCATCAACTCAAGGTATTCCAGCCTTTCACAATCTGGGCAGACAAGTACCATCAACCCCTCCGGGCAGGTAACTGTCATCATCCCAAGGCATTCAAGCCTTTCACAATCCGGGTAGACAAGTACCATCAACCCCTCCGGGCAGGTAACTGTCATCATCCCAAGGCATTCAAGCCTTTCACAATCCGGGCAGACAAGTACCATCAACCCCTCCGGGTAGGTAACTGTCATCAACCCAACTATCTGCAACTGTCTGGTATGTTAAATTTCACTTTTATTACTCTTCCTCAAAGTAATTTACACAATGAACCGTATGAACATTATCATTAGCACAACAAACATGCATGTATACCATGCATTTACACTTAACCCCCAACATGGGTCCACAACATCAAGATTGATGGGAAACATATCCATCATACACGTATGCATGCAAATTTTCCAAATAACATAATTCATGCATATCATATAACATCATTCTTCTCATTTATAATTGCATTTCACATTGCAGCAATTTATGTGATGAGTTTTCTTGTTGCCATTAAACTACCACTACTTAATCCCATCAGCAACGTTAGTTATAAATATGCATCAGTTAATACGTATTCCATTTCCAAGAATGTTCATGCATACAATATTGTCATGTATAAAAGCATATGCAAATACTCATTAATGTATAAATGTCAACAACAGTTGAGTTAATAATCTAAACATTTCCAATTTTGCCATCGTCTGTGGTCTTACTCCAAATCGTCATTACTGGAGTATTATCTTACGTTTATTATGGCTAGCTTTAGTCATGCATCGTTAGTGTAATTAAACATAATTTCTCTAACATACCAGAACATATCTCTTATGTCACAATGACAAATCTTTGTGCATACTATTGCTTATCATATAAGCCCTTCTTTAATGTAGGCAACACTTATTCCCTTCACTATAAGACTACCATCATTTCATACGACAAACCACATACCTCTTTCTTAAAGGAAGTCATTTTAATCCTCATTTCTCTATCTTCCGATGTGAGGATTTCTCAAGATTCCCTTTCAAGAAATTATTAAAGATATCTATCTTTCGGCATAAAAATCAAGATACAAAAACAAGGTTTACTTATCCTTTATGCATCAAAATCAAGCAATCAGCACAGCTCATCCAACAAGACAATCTCTCCAAGAGATTATTGTTTTCAAGGAAGCTAACATGACCACTTTCTCCAAGTACACACAGACTCATAATTCCGAAGTCAAAATAGCTACCAATATGCAACATGTGTTCTCCTAACACAATTACTTTACTTTAATGCACATAGTTCTTTTCAAGTAAGGATTTTGGTTCTTGTATGAACACTATTCTAATGTGTCTTTAAAGGAAAGAACCTCTATTTCCATTTTCAAGAACTCTCATAAAATCCTTTATCTTCATGCATGAAGTATGCACACTCTTAGAATGAAACTATATTTATGCATATATATATATATATATATATATATATATATATATATATATATATATATAATCATTTCACTTTAGAAACTAGCTAGAATGCAATTCATATATTAGCTATATTATATTATGCATATATATATATATATCATTATATATATATATATATTATGATGTAATAGTATCATATATGCATATATATACATATATATATATATATATATATATATATATATATATATATATATATATATATATATATATATATATATATATATATATATATATATATATATATTTTCCAAGAAGCTTTTATCAATAAAGATACATATTTAAAACTTGGCCACCTTCCATGCTATGTCCTCAGGACATTTACATGCCTCATCCTCTTTTCTCAAGAAGATACTTTGGCTATATTTAGCAAGGATTTTATTCCAAAAAAAAACAACAAGAGACAAACATTTCTCTCACAAGACTCACATGTAGTCCTACTAGGAGGAACTACCTATTCTCTTTACTAAGAAGCATATAAAATAACCAATTCTTTTACTGCAAGTATTATCATATTTTCTCTACCAAGAAAACATATAAACAATCGATCTTTAACTGCATGCCTTAACCCATTTTCTTTACCAAGAAAATCTATAAAAGAACTATTCTTTTATTGCATGCATTCAAATACTTTCTCTACTAAGAAATCATATAAAACATTCATACGTGTTCTTCAAGTAAGTGAGCAAGATACTTATCTTATCCTTGGATCAACACGCATAACTAACAAATTAAACCACCCTTACCGGAAGCAATTACTCTACTTAGGCAATTAGAAGCATGACCTCCTAAGTGTCACACTTGCACCAGAGTTACCACTTGATGCTAGATGCAACAACTATCATAACACTACTGTGTGACCATTTCAGAATAATGACTTCAAGGAGACATTACGAAAATCATTAACATCAACCCACTATAGTTATCATTTTCCAACTCCTTAAGCATTGTCAAGGGAATACTCATATGCCCATCGAGCGCTTTCTAGTCATCCCCAGACTTAGAGTCTCTGCAAGATTCTGACACTCAAAGCTTGCTCTATCTGGTCATCACCAGACTTAGCGATTCTTTTTCCCATCTCCGTCCGTTCCTACAGCACGGTCTTCTTCCTTCTCCTTGCTTCCATTTCCTTTGGAAGCATCTATAGTTGGGGAAGGTAGTTAGAGTTTACTGACAACTGTATTAACACAGGTAATCTATTTATGAGTAATTATCATATGTAATTATACCATGAATGGATCCTAGAAATGTTACCCACCGAACATGCTTCTCTAATTAAGTTCACACTGGAATGCAACATGCATAAGAAATCCATCATTCCCATAGTAGAGATAAATTCAACCATCATTAAATCGAGGCTCCAATGGTTTTTATCTCTCAACAAGTAATGATAAACACATACCATGCTAATGGATTTCACTTAATTATGGGGTAATCATCATTAAATCTACATAAGCATATACTATTCATCATGCATTCTCATGGTGAATAAAATTAAGAACTCTTCTCATGCACAACTGGACTATAGCACCGAGAGAGTAAAAATCTTCATACACACATTCCATGCATGCGACATTAATCAACCTTCACTGGGTTACGAACTGTAACAATCTTAGTCCAATGGAATTAATGCATATAAGTTCTATGGGCTAACCAATCTCAACTACCAATCGTCTTCATGCATCCATGACAAGAGTGAATCAAAAGTTAGTTATGACAATTAAGTCTCGCTGCTTGACTCATTGCATGTTCTCAATATCTAAAGGGGTTCTTCTAATGTCCTTTTTAAAACTATTTTTCATCCTATTCAAGGATGTTCCCCTAATTTATATTCATGCATTGGCTCATCAAGTTTTGTTCATGGTAACTTCAATTTTGTTTAATAAATGAATCATTGTTATTGCCATATTTGCAAATCAAACTTGGTAGTTGATTGTCACTTCCCTCAATGAGTGTTCAATATTGTTCATGAATGCAATGAGTACTCAATATTGTTCTTAGGTGTGAGAAAAGTTTCATTGTCTTTTATCCTCATCAGGAATTTAACGTTACGAACGTAGTCATGCAACAACTTATTACTTACTACTTAAAGCAGTTATAAACATGAATCACACCTATCATGCCAAAAGTAGTGTACTACATAAATGAATATGTGAATGAGTAAACTCGTACCTGAGTTATTGCCTACTGACGGCGTACCTCAATTCCTTTTCCGCTTACCAATTCCCAAAGGCGCCAGTACTGCAACCTTTGGCTCTGATACCAAATGTCACATATCTCTCCTGCATTTAAACATAGTAAAAAAAAATTCATGGTACCTGCACCCTCCTTACACATTTACCTACACCGGCATATATACAACTTATATATGATATGGTGTCAGCACATTACCAAAGGTTTTAACGTTAATAAATGGTTTTATTTGTTCCACTGTAATATGAGGTGATACCACTCAATACTATGCAAAGGTTGTTCGTGGTTCATGTTTGTAAGGGTAAAGAGACCCAACCACCCTTTATATGCTGGCGCATTCTGTACACGACAACTGGACTAGCCTTTAAGGCCGCCGGCCTGATCACGTGCTCAGACGTGGTTCTACAGGCTGGAACCTTCCTGCCTTCGCACTTTGGCATTACCGCCAAGATCTACGGTATGCAAGCTCCGAGAATGATCGAGGGAGGAGGATGCTCCACGTTGCAAGGTTGTGTGTTTGCATTTATAAGATTGATATCCCGTTTTCTCCGGGGTTTTGCTGCTTCTGCATGGCGCTCCAAAACTTGGTGTAGCTCTCCGATACCACTGGGCATCTGGTCCATAACCTCGGCACCGACTCTCTTCTGTTATCCTTTACCAGCATGCAATCTCATCCTGTTGCGACTGCGCCGAGGTTGTAAATCCTTGATAGGCTGGGTAAGATTTACTTTCGTTATCTGTTTTGGCATTATTGTTAGGGTTTTCTTACCGAGCGCGCAGTATAACGGCCATCTCTTTTTTGAGTGCCAGGTTGTGCAGGTCCGCTATCTTGGCTCCTTCGGCGATCCACTCTGCTCTCAGATGCTATTACTCTGACTGTATACAGGTACAAGCATAGCTCGCTTCTTTAAATTATGGAGAAAGCTTTTGGTTGCGTTTTCTGAGTATCTTCTTCGGAAGGATTACCGCTGTGTTTCATTATAACCCCAACCATCTTGTCCCTCTATGGTTGCCGCAGATGGCGGTAAACGACCTTCTAATCTCCAGGTCCATACGTGTTGGGGTTTTGCCTATGAGGAAGCTGGGTTAAATTCCTTTTTGTTTACGGCAGTTTCGGGGTTGAGGTCTCAAGTTCACGAGACCGAGCTATTGACTGCTGCTTTGTAGCTTTTGGAACCTTAATTCGCTTGCATCTGGGATTATATGCCAGCACTTATTAGTTCTTACCGTATTACTGTATCTGGGTTTGAACCCATAACGTTTGACAACTCTTCTGGTTATTAAATAACATGGTTAAACTTCTACGATGTATTCTCAGGCGCGGCTCTTTGTTATTGTAGAGTAATGTTAACTTTCTGTTGCTTAATATCATTCTCTTTACAAATGTCCCGTAAGGGTTGAATCTAAGCATTACCCAGTCGTTTATTAAAGTGCTTGCTTCTGTAAATTTATTTGTAATGTTGATGGATTAGAGAGGGTTTGGCTGTGACGGCCTGCGCCCCTTTCCAACCGAACTCGTTGGTCCCGCAAGAGTTCGCACCTGCATCTCATTCGATGGATGTAAGGTCGAACTCGGCGATGGGTTGAATAGATAAAACCTTTAGTCATACAGATTTATGGTTTACGCTCTATTTGTTCTTTTGCCTTTATGATATGGACTCAGTCCGCCATATGCTGTTGCTCTATAATCTTTAGTTATGAATATTAAGCGGACTATTGTAGTTTTATGATACGAATATCGTAATTGATTACTGTAACTTTCTGATACGAATTCATAGTCGTTTAAGCGTTTATTCCTCTATCGTAAAAGTGCTTTTCTTTTACTGTATGTATGAGATTATCACTCTATTTATAGACAGTAATGCTTTCGGCTTTTATGCTAGAGATAACTCGACTATCTGTTAAAGATGATAATGTTATTGATATCAGGGCAGTCAATCTTTATCGATTCCTCTGTTTTGGTTTTTTTTAAAGTAAGGTTCACGCATGAGGCCAACCTCTGCTTTCTAACCTGGTTTTTGACCATGAGAGATAGTGGCGGTGGCTTCGGGCTTCTGCCTGCCGCAAGGGTTTCTCCAGCCGCGGGCCTATTTCGTTATCCGCTCAAGCTTTCCTTTACCACTTTCTAATCTTAGTCTTCTTCAGAACTTACAATACTGAGGTTATCTATAGCTCCTCTCCAGGTTATACTTTACCATATAACGTTCCAGAATGGGTACTTAGGCTTCTTAATGGTTATGTAATAGTACATAGATTTTCTGTTACAAGATTTATTCCTCCTTCGCAGGATACCCGGCCCTGGTCATTCAAACCCTAACCCTGCTATTATTCCACATTGTAATAATAAATAACACTTCTTGCTACGGGTATGCAGAGTTGTACAGTTATCTCATTGACACGAAGGCATGCATTTCTGTGTCATTTCCTTATTTACAGTTAATCTATTTATTTAATAGTACTGTCGGGTTTCTGTTCTGCTGATAATACGCAGTAACTGCAAGTGTTCTAAGTTACCCATTCTATACAAACAATTGCAATACCTTAGGGTTTTGATACTTACCTGGTCTCCTACTCGTAGGTAAAGTTCTTCAGTACTTCTTCTGCAAATTCCTCTGTCAAGCTCGCTATCCACCCATCCGTGAGACTTGTCCTTCGGGACCTGAGTCTCCCCCCGAGCTTCTGCTTACCGGATCTCAATCCTCAGTAAGATAGCACCTAGTGCTCGACTATCTGGTCACTACCAGACTTAGTCCAAAACAAGGTATTTTTTCCTTCTTCCATTCTGTCTGTCCTCCCTTCTTTTACCAAGATCCCCTTTTCTTGATTTACCCAAATCAGTTATCAAGAATTAGTTACCAACTAATTCTTAACTTATTTTACTTTGAGTTAATTACGTGAGGGATATGACACTCTCCTCCTTTATCCATACCCTCCTCCTTCCCCTTCCCAGCCCTCTTCCTCTCTCCCTCCTCCTCTCGCGTTCTCTCACTCTGTCTCCCCATCCCTCCTTATTTTCCACACTCGGTCTATTTCTCTCCCTCCTACCCTTCCTCCATCCTCCCTCTACTCTCTCTATCCCCTACCCTCTCTTCCTCTCTCTCTCCCTCCCTCTCCCTCTCACTATCACTCTCTCTCACCCTCCCTCCCTCCTTTCAACACTCTCTCTATCTCTCTCCCTGACACCCTTCCTCATCCCTCCCTCTACTATCTCTCTCCCTCTGCCTCTCTCTCAAGCCACCCCCTCTCCATCCCTTCCTCGTTTTCTCTCTCCCCTATCTCTATGTCTCTCCCTACTCCTCCCTATCTCCCACGCACTATTCTTCCCTCCCCTTCTCTCTCCATCCCTATTTCCTCCCTCTATCTCCCTATCTATCTTTTTTATCCATCCCTCCTTTATATGTTTCTCTACACCCTCACTCCCTCTCTTCTCTCCTTTCCACTCTCCCCCTACTCTCCTCCTCTCTCCTTACCTCCTCCCCTTACATGTTAGACAAATTTGTATCAATAAAGCAAACACAACACATACACAAGAGAATATATATATATATATATATATATATATAAACATTTAATTCATTGTCAATTAAAATCACTTTATTTAAATAGATAGCAAAACACTTACAATATCACATACATATTAAATTAGAATAACCATAAACTATAATAATAATAATATAAAAACATATTCCAAAAACAAACTAAAAAACTTTAATTTTTTTACGATAGAATAAAATAATTACTAACATTGAATATATATATATATATATATATATATATATATATATATATATATATATATATATATATATATATATATATATATATATATATACAGAAACAAAATTGAGAATCTACTCAAAAATAAATAATATAACCAAATCAATTTAAACACGTTAAAAAATAAATTAAGCTAACAATAATTATGTCAAATAAATACATCGCCTCTTATTTTAAAACATGTCAATCTTCTCTTAAAACTACTGAAACTAAATTAATAAGAAAGCGTGAAATCTAGGCCAGACTCAGACATACGACCAACCCTCCTCGTCTATCACATATGGACTCGGGACCAACGCGGACTCCATGTGTGGAGGGATTCCAACACAACACAAAACAATTGTTTGACAACAAGTTCAAAATGGAGATACGATACCAAGAGTTGTTTCCACAAATCGGTTTTATTGCTTTTTATAAATTGCTTTTTTTCTAATTTTAAAATTTTCTTGCTTTTCTCTCTATCACATATTATTAAAAATTCCTTTTCTTGCTTTTCTCTCCATCAGCTATCATTAAAAATTGCTTTTCTTGATTTTCTAACCGTTATAAATTGTTTTTCTTTTCTTTCTTTTTCTAACAGGGTTTGCTTTTCCCACGAGCAACTATCCTTAAAAGTTGTTTTTCTTGCTTTTCTGTTGTTTCGAAGGTGAAGATGAGGCTGTTTAGCTTGGGTGAGAAAAGGACATTTGAGATTCATCACGTTTCCGCCCTCGATGATGTTTATCCGGGGACGTGTTTAGCTTTGAATTTCAACTCATTTGACTGTTGCCTGATAAACATTCGCTGCATGTTTAACATTACGAAGGTTTTCTGCTGATACTGTTACATTCCAAATTACTGCTACATTCTAAATTGTTTCATTACTAGTAGGCGATTAAGAAATCATCAACTAAATTGTTCTCACTCTAAGTTATATTTCTCTTGAAATTGGGGTTAGTTTTGTGCATGATTTGGTCCAAAATTGATTTGATTAGATGCCCTTTCTAAAATGCAAACGGTTTGTTAATTTTAAATTATGTCGTACTGCATGTACATATTTTTGCATATAATACAACTGCTACTAAACATGAGGTTTAAGTTTAAATAGTGTTTACTTCCTTATTCACGGAAAATCAAACTTGAAATAGTCATCCTACCTACTTAATCAAACTTGAAATAGTCATCCTACCTACTTTAGGTTAGGTTAGGGTTGTGTCATTACAAACTATTCATTAGGTATTGTTTTTGAATCTTATACTTACACTTACAATATGTTTAGTAAGTATATTTTCATTTTATTTATAATATTATGGGAGTTATACTTTTATTTTATTTTAATTAATGGTTTTAACTATGAAATTTATTTTTTTCCTGCCAGAAAGATTTGGTTGGGGATTTGAGTGTTATTTAGCAATCTAGGACAAAATGCCAAGAGGCCTATGGAATTGAGGGTTGAATTACCAATTTGTAATTTTAATTTACTGCCATCATGCTACCTCAATTTTCCACCATAAGCCTCAGAATATTATTTGTAGGAAGCTCTTAGTAATGAACGTCTCATCAACCCATAAACTATTTCCACCATTTCCCATCTCCACCTTCATATGTTGTGGAGCTTCTCCAAATAAGCATCTTCATATGTTGTAGAGCTTTTCCAAATAAGCATTTTTCACAAGAACTTGATTCTCAAATTTTAGAAATTAATATCCTACTTATCCATTCTCTCATAATGATACTTACATTTTTGATAACATTCCACAATGGGTAATATGTTCACTTTTTAAAATTAAACTTTGAGTTGTTCTCTTATAATATTGTTTAAGATATTATAATTCATGGAGAAATCATCACTCAATTTAATTTTGTGTGTTTAGGAATTAATTTAATTATGATCTCCATCCATTCACAATCCTACAATTTTAACAGGAAATAAAATATATAGATATGCATGGGTATAATGAAATCTTCCAAACAACTCTATTTAGCCTCTCCTTAAAATCAAGGTTCAAATATTTTATAAAATGGTGCCACAATTGTAATTACAATTATTTGTCATAAATTTTCTATATTTTAACATTTAAATAATTAAACAATTTATCTTAGTTGGTGTTGTATCTTTCAAAATTCATTTTGTAAATACTCCACCTATTAGCATCGTTACCATCAATCCTTTCAAATGTTGTGGAGCTTCTTGAGAAAAGCATTCTTCATGTGAAAGCCTAGTTTTTAGAGTTTGAAAATTAATATGGTTAGTATCAATTCTCTTACAATGATACTTACATTTGTAATAACGTTGGACAATGGGTAATATGGTGAAATTTTTTAGTTGTTTTCTCTTGGAATATTGTTTGAGGTATTATAATTCAACCAAAGGTCATTACTCATAAAAAAATTATTTAATTTAATGTGTTTAGACATTAATTTAATTGCGATGATTTTGATACAAGTAAAATTAGTTGAAGAATATACTCAAAAAAATGCTTTAAAATATTAAATTACCACTTTAAATTCAATACTACACAAATATATATGAGAATAGGTTTCACATTTTAAATCAATAAAATTGATATAAACCATATTTTATTATATAACTATACATATTTGAAAGAAAAATTTATAAAATTCATTAATCATAATATCTCTAATAAAAGCAAATAATTAAACTAGCTTAGACACATATTAACTTTGGATCTACCAAGGGAGGAGAGGGATCAAATATTTTTCATTCTAAAAGAGGCTTGTACCTCAAATTATAAATAAAAATACATATTAAATTAGAATAATGGTTAAATTATAGTTTAAAAAAATAAAAACATATTCCAAAAATATATGAGAAGAATTTTATTTTTTTAGAATACAGTAAAATAACCAGTAAGACTAAAAAAAAATCATAATAAACAATAATTATTTGAAAATAAAGATTCAAAAGCAAAGTTGAGACTCTATGCAAAAATAAATAATCTAACCAAGACAACCTAAGCATAATCTAATAAAGAAAAAGTGAATGATAAATGCAACAAAATTTATGTGAAGTAGATGTATCTAATCATATTTTAAAATATTAATTAATTGAAACTAGGCCAACCTGATGACTAAGTGCTACTGAAACCAAATTAATAAAAAAGTGTAATATCTATCAAACCAATCATGAAAGCTTAAACTACTACAATAATACAAAACAACATATTTTGAAGATATAAATGTATACCAAACATCGAAATGAGCATTAACTTATTGCAAGAATTATCCACATAAACGATGGTTTGTTGTTGTAGCAATAAATTAGGAATCATAAAAGGCTAAACATTATGCCCTAGATAGATTGTAAATATACATATGGAAAGAACTATGAATAGAGAATGAACATGGAGAGCTACATGTTAGTGGGAAATTGTAGGAAGGGTAGTGATTAGCAGCACCATGGAGAACTGAAAGGAGGACTCTTAACAATAAACTTTAGCAAACATGAGTAAGACATTGTACACTAAACTAAAAAACCCTAGTAAAGTGTTGTGCACTAAACTAAATATAATAAACCTAGGTAAGGCATTGTACACTAAAATAAATACAGTAAACCCTAGTAAAGCATTTTATGCCTGAAAATACTGTAAAGAAAGAGATGAATGCCTACACTAAGAATATTGCTAGCAATAAACTCCATGCGGAGATGCATTCAACATATGTTATTTGTACTCCTTAATCAACCCGAGCTGAATCCATGGAGGTAGGACATGTACATGGAAGGAGAAGGGAGAAGGCGAGAGACATTTAATTTTTCAGTTACACACAAAATGAGAGAGGAGGATTAATAATGAAGGAGTTGTGGTCGATAAAATGATACCAGGTTCAACTTATATAACACAACATGCACCAAAAATGGTGAGGAAACCTTTCAATCTCACTCCTACATTTGATTTGATACTTTGTTAGATGTCAATGGGCTGCTTAATGGATATTTTTCTTAGTAATTGTATGTATTTCATTTTAAGCATCACTTAATTTCATGTTGTCTTTATCAAAGATTTAGCTCACCATTTTTAAATTTTAAATCTTCTCTGCTCTGATCTATCTTAGCTTTTAAAATTTCATATTTTTTTAAAATTCATATTTTTTTTTGTGCGGTCTACCCTAGTATGTTAGAAGTTATTTGAAATCCCATTTTGGACCTCCCTACCACATTCACAACAACATAACATAAATGGAAAAAAACATCAACGCGAATGCAAGGAATGAAGAATTTGACATCAATTATTGTTGGTCAAAGCCTCAACAAATTAATGTAAATCATTTCTTTAGATATGCATGCACCTCCCTTGTCATGTTAACTCACCTCTCACTGCATTTCAAATTTTTTTGTTCCCCATGTTACTAAAATAAAATGAAATGAAATCTAAAAATTAGTTTCTTAAATTATCAAAGGGACCTTCTCCATTTCCAATACATGTTGCATATGTCAAGCATGGTATTGTTTTATCAATCCCATCTCCTCTATTGTTAAACCTTATCTGTCATTTTATATATATGTTGACAATTATTATGACTACAGTCAATTTGGTATAGGCGAGGTTTTCATTTGAGAGGGGGACTCTTGATAAAAGAGTGCTCTCCTCCACAAGCTATAAATTATCCAATATCTTATAGCCCCATTGCATCTCGAGGTTCCACGAGGAGGAAGGGTACCCAAGGAGTAGGCTAGGAGGTAAACTGATGAGTTATTAACATTTGGTTAGAACAAATCAACATTCACACATGAAAGTGGATGACGACAAGGGAGCACAAGCAATAACCAATCCAAGAACTAGAACTGCACTCCTTGGTGAATGCTACATTATGTATTAATATTTTTTTTATATGATTAATGATGTATTTATAATGACCAGAATGTAATGTGAATGTCATGATGATTGAATTTCAGAATATGACTATTGATGTATGTACCTCAAATATATGTGTTTTCAATATTGATGAAATCTCATAATGGTCATGGCCATCAAATGACTAGTTGATAGAATGTTTATTTACTTATTATTATAGTATTCTAAGTTAAATATCAATTTTTCCCTATACCTAGTAACTTGATTTCTACTCTGACTAGTAAAAAAAATTAGCATCAGAGGGAGTGTCCCCACGCTTGGTATTAGAGTCATAGATCTAGGACCTATGGACCCATAAGAATTAATTTTCATCACTGACGTGATAATCTGATTAAACTATTATTATAATACATATATTGAACTAATATTTTATAGCTTATTTAAATAATATACAATATCTTTGTAAATAACAATCAATCATAAGAAACTATCACAATTATAATCCCTATAAGAAAGGTTAACAATTAACCTCTTTTATTTACATCATGAAATATTCGCAAAATTTATCAATCCAAACCTCTTTTATTTACATTATGAAATATTCTCAAAATTTATTAATCCAAATAAATTTCGACAACGGAAAAATAAATGATCGACATAAAGATACCATACACAAATTCAAATATCATTTGTGATTGTGCAACTTTTCACCCAACATCAATTTACACCACATTTTTGGCCTTCACCCTTTTCCTTCTTACAAATCCTATATGTGCCTTAGCTTTGGCTTCCATTGAAGATCGATACAAAGTGGATAAGTGAGAATTATTTATGCATATGCTAATCTTCATCTATATATACAGCATTAAGAAAACGTTTATTTCAATTATTGAAATATTATGTTTGTTAATAAATTTAAATATGAAAATTTGATAGGTTCATTGCTCTAATTAACCTCATTATTGGATTTTTTTAGTAGATCATACTTCCAATGCTACTTTCTCTTGAGCTCGAAATATAAAAGACTGTTTGCCCCATTTCATTGGGTTATTGGATAAGACATCCTTAACCCTCCCTTCCTCTAATAAAGAGGAGTCCTTCCATGGAGCATCATCATCAAGAACATCTAACAAGAGCTTCTAAGGATATGCCTATGTATTCACCATCATTCTTTTATATCCAATCACAAAAACAAGTAAAGGAGATAATTCTTTCAAGCACATACCTTTATCTTGAGTTGACTTCAAAATATTAGTCAAATCCTTGAGATTGGCATTCTATTTATCTTCAAATTCTTGAATAATATCTTTCGATTCTAGTACCTCCAGAGACTTTCTAAATCCTTTATCGTTGCGGTACTCAAGTCAAATTTTTCAATACCAACCTCCATACAAGAGATTCTCTTTGTCAGGGAAGGACCCTTTAAAATGTTGGAAGTAACTTATTTTTACCCTAACATTTTATGGAAAGGAAATGAGCAATCTCTAGTTATATGAATTATTTAATAGCATATAAACATATTAAGTGGAGACATTGAAAATCAAGCTCGAAAATAACCATAGGTGGGTCATTTAAATCACCATTCCCAATACTAATCCATCTCCAATATCAATTCCAACCATAATTTGAGTGACTATCATAATGTTATTCTTAATAAAATTCATGTTTGCCCCTAAATAATGACCTAAAGAGTTTCCTATCTCTATAAAGACTCTGGAAAACCAATATTTGATATGTAAGCTAGGTAGTTTTCACCATCGATGAATGCCATCAATTGTTTCATATTGTGCATTGAAGGAGACAGGGCAACTTTTTAAACTGAGAAGCATATATTTCCATAATGAAAAAGAAGACAATGCCTTTTCTACATTCCCCCATTGAATGGAAAGTGAATGCCAACCATTCTCTTGCAAGAAAAAAGGTCTTTTGGAACATAGCCTAGTAATGTTCCCAAACCTTACCACTTAAGGACTTAATGTTGGCTTCATTAAAGATTCATCATGTCATTGTATATTATATAATGTTAATAACCATATTGAGCTTAGTATAACTGCAAGGGATAACCTTGTATAAGTACATTTTAGTTTTATGCCTTTTCTTGTCTTCTTAATATTTGGGCCTCATAAGTCCGCAACAATGTGTCCAATTACAAGAATATGTTGATATATTTCATGGGAAAAGTCTTTCGATCCACACTTCATCACATATGGAGGGGTCACATAGGGAGATAAGTCAAATGCGGAGCCCTAATTATTTATGAGGGCTTATACTCGGAATCCAATTCCCTTAACTGAATCATTTCTCAACCCTTCTCAGGAATCTTAGAATTTTGCTTCGAATCCCCTAGGCTTACAAGGATGGATTGAGTGTTTCTCGGATCCAAAACAACCTCCTTCAATGTAGACAATGTTTTCACAATAACATTACTAGGTGATCTCTCCTTATACTACCCATTCAATGGAGGATATGGATGAAAATATAGACAAACATTTCCCACATAGCCTTATTTTTTCCTTACAATAAACACCGTCCAAAATTTGGTCTAACTTGAATTTTGGAGCCTACTGTGGATCTTGTGATCATTCGTTCCATAATCACTTTATGGTTGGTTGATAAGTGTTAAAGTCATTTTCTCACACATTCTTATTCTAAAACAAGTTTTTGAGTGCACTCTTTTATGCAATCTTGAACAGGGAAAGCACAAGTCCATCAAGGTGGTGCTTATGTAATGTTCCACCTGTGTCAAAAGTTAGTGAACACTTCCATCAACCATCCCTCACATTTTCTTACGATTTTCATGAGTGATGTGATGCTCTCATTAAAATATTGTTATAATACATATATTGAACTAATATTTGAGATCTAATTTAAATAATATGCATTATTTTTCCAAATCACTATCAATACTATCAGAAGTGAAATCCCTATAAAAAAATTCAAACAATTAATTTATTAATCCAAACCTATTTTATTTACATTATGAAATATTCTGAAAATTTATTAATCCAAATAAATTTCAACCACAGAAAAACAAATGATCAGCATAAAGATACCATACACAAATTCCAATATCATTGGTGATTATGCAACTTTGCACCAAGCATCAGTTTGCAATTGCAAACAATATCGGCACCACATTTTTGGCCTTCACCCTTTTCCTTCTTACAAATCCTACCTTCGTGTTGGCTTTGGCTTCAACTCAAGGTCGATTCGAAGTTGAGAAGTGAGAATTATTTATGCATATTCTAATCTTCTATGTATTCATAGGCTCATTCTAGTTTATTGTGTCTATTGTTTTCTGGTGCATAAAGTGTTTTACTCACAATCACTACATTTATCAAGCTAAAGTTTTTTACTCAATCACTAAGTTTAATTACGTCCATAGGTATCCTCTATTTCGAAATGGTTTCTAAAATTTCTATATTATATAATAATAAAATGTATATTTGATTTAAATTTCATAATTTGAGAATATTTCTAAAAATATACACAATTTTTGTGAGTTGTATTTGTGACTTTTACACTGTTTTCCTATTAACAAGGTTCAATATTCCATAAATTAAATAGCACATTATTATTTTAATCACTCGTAATATTTTTTACCACACATTTAATTTATATAGCTATGCTAATTATTATGAGTAATCCTATTTTATCATCCACCAACCTCCCAATTATCATGCTCCTCTACAATTTCTTGATTGTGCTACATTATCTTTGTCTGAACACATATTTCATTAAATATGGAAGTATTCAGTGGATCTAGAATTTAGAACTTTAACTAAATTAAGTTTTTTCAAAATGAGGAATTAGAAAGTCACTTAATCCACTAATTTTAATGTAGATATTCACCATTTTTGTGTAAAAATTATCATGATAAACTTTATAAAACAAATTTATATAAACTTGCTAAAAAAAATATTTCACATTTTAATCTTGGATTCCTTACATTATCTATTTTAATATTTTTTATGGTTTATAGTAAAAAATAAGTTTGTTAAGGTTATTTTATGAAAATAATGATGCATATGTTACTATTATTAATCCATTTAATTATAATCTGATATAGTAAATATCATGTATGTGAAAAGTCATGATTATTACTAAGGCAGTGTTGGCACAATTTAAAAGTATATCACCTTTGCAACACTAGTTGTATTATGGTTGAAGATTAAAAAACCCTCAAAGCATCGAGTTTATACTCGTATTAGAATTAAATTTCAATATATTTGTGACGGTACCAACCTTTTTGATTGTTTAACTAAACAAAATTATGATGATATTGAAACACTTCTTTTAATGCTTTTTCAGCATAACAATAAAATTTGAAATAACTTTTAATAATATCTTTTTATCTCCTTATTTACCATAGTTGGTCTTAGTGGATGATAATCATCATTATCACCATCATAATTACATACTATTGTAGAAAGTTTGCACCATTTTAGAGTTGAGGAGAAAAATAAATTTATGATCAAATTAAATGTTGAATGTGAGTAGTAGCATAATTTATTTTTATTTATTAGTTGTACGCTTATGTTAATAAAGAAGTTGATTGAGGCTCGCTTTATGAATAATAGATTAATATGCAAGGTATATATTAAGTATAAAGTTATTTAATGACAAATGAAATTTTTGGTAATGTGTCCAATATATACCATTATTTAGAACTTTAACTAGATTATATTTTTTCGAAATGAGGAATTAGAAAGCCACTTAGTTCACTAATTTTTATATAGATATTCACCATTTTTTGTGTAAAAATTATCATGATAAACTTTATAAAACAAATTTATATAAACTTGAAAAAGAAAATATTTCACATATTAATATTGGATTCCTTACATTATCTATTTTAATATTTTTATGGTTTATATTAAAAAGATAAGTTTGTTAAGGTTATTTTATGAAAATAATGATGTGTGTGTAACTATTATTAACCCATAATCTGATATAGTAAATATCATGTATATGTTGATTTACGATTATTACTAAAACAATGTTGGCACAATTTAAAATTCAAAATAACTTTTAGTAATATCTTTTTACCTTCTTATATACCATATTTGGTCTTAGTGGATGATAATCATTATTATCACCATCATCATTACATACTATTGTAAGAAGTTTGCACCATTTTAGAGTTAGGAGAAAATATTTTTTTAGGATCAAATTAAATGTTGAATATAATTTATTTTTATTTATTATTTGTACTTTTATGTAAGAAACGAAGTTGGTTGAGGCTTACTTAATGAATAATATATTAATATGCAAGCTATATATTAAGTATAAAGTTATTCAATGACAAATGATCATAGTAATGTGTCCAATATATACCATCATAGATCCATTTTAAGTGCAGATGTAGGGATCAAATTTCAAGTGCAAACACATTTAGAGTGAAAGATACAATGTGCTATTTTTAATTGTTGAAACTACATTTTTGAAAGCTAAATAGAGTATATATACGAACAAATAATAATTTTAACCATAAGAAATTTTTTTTTATATATATAGATATATATGAAGTTGATATTGACATAAATTAGTTAACATAAATCTTCAATAGTTACTTTTGAAAATTATAAGATTTAAACCTCTGATTCACACATTTGTTTTTACTTCTAATTACTTTACAAAATATTCTTTTTTTATATTTTTCTATTTAGATACATATTTTTCTATTTAGAACATAATTTTTATTTTAAACGGGCACAGACGCATAGACAAACTTACACATCCCCCCATATTGGGCTGTAAAATGAGCCTCTCGTTTCAATTACTAATCATTTTAATGATCAAAATCAATCATGAATTAGAATAGTAACAAAGTAGTACAATTTGATTATTTTCAAATACAACAAGAAAGAGAGAAAAATGATTAAGATATTTATTACACATGTTTAGTTTTTATCCCTGTAATGTTTAAGGATACTATATTGAAAAGAACATATTAACATTCATCTAAAACTTAAATTCCTTACATTATTTCTATTACCATTAATATTTATATTTATGTATTAAATATGACCATGAATACTAGATTGTGTAAAAAAAATCTTACCTATAAAGTTATTTAACAATATATTAATATTGTTTTTCTTACTATTATTGACCATTTTAAATTGACACTAACTACTTTTCCTAAGTTGAGTACAAATTAATTATACTAGTATAATGTTGGCACCACTTCAAAATCTATAAGTAGAAATATTTTATAATTCTAGTTGTGTTGTTCAATGATCAAAATATTTTTTTTATAAATTAACATGCAACAAAATA
This sequence comes from Pinus tabuliformis, assembly GCA_031772625.1. Lineage (NCBI taxonomy): Eukaryota > Viridiplantae > Streptophyta > Pinopsida > Pinales > Pinaceae > Pinus > Pinus tabuliformis. The sequence goes on from CM062818.1 coordinate 779,372,805, forward strand.
GGGAATTTGATTATATCAATTATAATAAGGAAAATTAAGGAAAACTCACCTCAAACATTATATCAAGCATCTAGCATTTATTCATTAAGAGTTTAAATGGTTTATATTAAATATAATACTAATTAGGTACCCCACTGTTGTTTTAATATAACAAGTTTAGAAGATGTTTTTAGGTGCATTATTGAATTTTATTACGCATATTTGATATGGTGAGAAGTCATGCTGGTCAAATAAAGATTTGAAAACTTAAATATTTTATGGCATTGTCATGTAATTTGTATAACACATGATTACATTGAACTATTAAATAATATAAAACTCCTTCAAAAAAAATATGAAGATAATATTTATACAACAAATATGGGAAAATGTGTCTGAATGTATATTAATAGATCCTCCAAAAAAAAATTACATTTATGTATCATATAAACCTACTCTTAAGATAATCGCTCAAGTAGATCAAGAATGGCTTCTACACCATATTTATTTATCTTGGTCTTCTTGAAATGTTCTTTCTTTGGCATCCATGCCCACAGTATGGTATTAATTGGAATAGAGCCAAGTTCTTTGTCATCACGATTTGGTACCCAATATTGCTCTAAAAATTTTCCATTGTATTTCCCTGACATAGGCTTCCACCAGTCAACCTTTACATGAAGATTCTCACTTTCATTATCCCTAAAGATATTTGAGATGGATTTTGCCATCCAAATCATCTCACCTGCATCCTCATTTCCTGATCTAACTAGCAACATCTTTCCTTTCTCAACATCAATAATCGGATTGAATGTTGGCTTTGGCTTGTTGCATTTGGGTCCAACATATATTGGTTCATCTATCGCATTATCAAAATCTCCATCCATAATACTTGATATTACTTGGAGTGCATTATGATCAACATCAACAATGTGCCTTGTCTTGGGCCAGAAATCCTCAGAAGATGAATCATTTCCATCTATTATTCTATGATCATTATAGATTCCATCTAATGTATCAAGAACTTTTTCCCAATACACCACTTTATTTTTCCATTCCTCTGTAACAATTGGTGAATCCTCATTCCCAATAGTGTCTTTCCACATTTTTATGTATGATGTTATCCCTTCCTTTAGTTCTTTTAAATAGACATCATTCTGTTTGGAAGCTAAGAAAGATGGCTTCCCTATGGGAATTATAGGTCGACCTTCATCATCTATATTCCATAACTCAACTGGTTCTGACCACTGAGAGTCTCTAATTGATTATTTATACCTTAGTACTGGAACATCATTGAGTATAAGAAATTGGAAGTATTGAACATTAAGATGTCCAACTAGTGCATTTTTTCCCTCCTTAATGTATCCACTAAGGAAACTTTTGAAGTCATAGACCTTGTCAATAAGTGTAGGTGGAAACACTCTATTTTCTTCAATTATGCGATATGTATCCATCATTTCAGGTAAAGAATAAATATCTTTACTTTTTAGGTTGGAAGACATTCTTCCATAGGTTCCATCTATGTCTTCATGGGTGTGCCCCACAGGCAATAACCCAACCTCAATAGTGATGAAGACACCAAGTGTAGTTAAAAGTGATAGAAACATGAAAAGATAGCGATTCTTATTATCACTTGCTGCATTGTCTAACTGTAACAACAAATGTGGAGGAAGAGGTTTAAAATCAACATTTTGACTTTTTGAACTTCCATGAGATATAAAATCATCCTTGTACCCTTGACATTTTGGGTAAATAGAGGTGTCAAGTAATGCATTTGTAAGTGGGTTTCTTGAAATTCCACTTTCATAAAGTAGATCACCATACATATCCATTTGTGGGTCTTCAAGGTCCCTTAAGCACTTTGCAAGGGATGTAATAGTAAATTGTGATCCCATATGGACAAATGGTAAGGAGAAATGACCAAAACCTCCCGCCTTATGCCCATGTGTAAGCATACCTGTCAATGACAAACCCAAATTTGTTCCTACAACAGATTTTGATTTGACACGTAGCCTTGGGATTGATGTCTTTGTTTTGTCCATTTTATCATGGATAATGCTCAAATACTCCTTTGGAAACCGCTCTGACATAATTCTATGGGCATAGTAGCAATATCTTCCACACATAACAATCTTGTTATGTTTCGTCAACCTACCTCGTGCCTTTTCTTCCAACTCTTTTGTAGTTGCTGACTTCATTTGTGCTTTCAACAAAATACATTCACTGCATTTACTGAAGTTGGTGTTCTTTGAAAATGCCACATCTCGAAACTTAGTTTTCCAGATCTTGCTCATTGTTGGTTGTGATATTGATGGGTAATTGAGCTTTTGAAGAGCCTCATTGATCTCTTTTAACAAAGAATTTTGTGTGTAAGTCGAAGGAAGCAGTCTTAAAGGAGCAGATGTTCCATCTTCTTCAACTTGATGTGTTTGATTTGGTGAAAAATCTGAATTATCCATTACAATTTTGTGCAATATTTCTATAGCTGCCACTGTGTGAGCTCGTGCTTTGCATGTGTTGGTGTTACCATGAATAGCTTTGATCTGTCCATGTTGGAAATAATGTTGGTAGTTATAGAATGTGCTTTGAGGAATTTTATGTATCTTATACCATGCTTTCTTACAAATAATATTCCCATTAAATCTCATGTCCTTTACATTTCTAGCAATAGGTGGTAGGCCATGGCCATGGCCATGGCCGCTTGACATCACTGTGTTTGACATGAGTGAATTCAAGACAAATTCTCTAATACCATTTGTATTTATTTGTCTCATACCCCTTCTAGCATCTGCAATGGCCTTCCTATTGACATGTTGAAGACAATCTTTTCTACAACATACATCTGCTGCCAAAAGTCGAATTTCTTTCTCTTCATCTATTTTTGTTTGACATTTTGCAGTTTTTTTTGTAGCCATAACTCGTTTAATCCTTTTATATGGCCTTGTTACATTCATATCAATTGAGTTTCTATCTTTTTCATTACAAAGGTACCCATCCCATTTGTTTAAGGGATTTGTGTCCTCTATAACATCCCATATCACCATTTCTTTGGTTGGTTCCTTGAACTTTTCCTTGACCCTTAATATCACACCTTTGTTGTCCACCAACTTATTTATTGGCCATCTAACCAAACAATGTATAGACTTATCTCCAATTTTGCATATCTCACAATTTCCATCTATCTCTTCTAGAAAAACACCAAAATCCATTTCACCTAGTGTTTCACCCTCAACAATGTCATCCTCGTGGACATGAACTAGCATTCCTTTGGCAATGCACATGCTTGTTCCCATGCATTCATGTGTAAGAGAAACCTTTGCACATATGAATTTAACCCTATCATGGGGAATATTTATGGCATGATCATGACTGTGAGGCTCCAAATCTGATTCTGGCCAAATTTCATAAGATTCTAATGCACCCCCAAGTGTATGCTCAAACCCTGTTGGATGTGGCAGAGGAACATTATGTTTTAACACCTTTTCAATTTTAACCACTATGCATCCTTTCTTTACCATCTTTCCATGCACTTTATGCCCAAGCTCTGTATTGAATATGGAGCCCTCGCCCACCTTCACTCCATGTTGTAGAAGATTTACCTTGTCTCCAATAGAAAATGTAGAAGAAACATTTGTACCTATAAACAAATGTAAATAATGTTAGTATTTACTCAAAAAAAAAACATTTATTATAGTATCAAAAATATATAACACATGCTTCAATATTTTGATTTACCTATGTGGTGTCTCAAATCCACAATCTTCCATGGATGTATGTCCCCTTCATTAACATCATCATCAATCAAATGTGGTTGAATGAGATCAATTATCAAAATTTCAACATAACCAACATTAACCTTTTTTCCAACATAATAAGTTCCAGACTCTGCAGATTCAACCCTTGCTAGCCCAACGACTTGATCATTAATAAGGAGATCAACATAGTCCCCTTTTGCCAAAATTATATTTTCCATTGTAGCTTGCATCAATTCTGTAACAACAATTACATTGTAACTTGTAATTAAAAGAATGAACCGTGTAAAGTGTGACTTTATATTTCCCCAAAAACACACAACTTCCGAAAAAGTAATATAAATGCAAAAATAAAAATATTATGGTTGTCATGTTGTATGTAATGAAACATTGTTTCCTCAAATGAAAGCTAACAATCAATATCATTCCTTCTACTACAAACATAAGCATATTGCTAGAAGCAACATTACATGGTCAAATAAATCTAGCACATGCTAGATTTCCTTCTAGCACAAACACAAACACATTGCCAATAACAATATTCTAAGGCGAAGGAAATCCACCACATGCTAAATTTTCTTCTAACGTAAATAGAAGCATATTACTCACAAAAACATTTCAAAGTAAAAGCAATCTTACACATTCTAGAGTTTATTGTAGCACAAACACAATCACATTGCCAAAAATAACATTGCAGTGTAGAAGATATCTAGCATACGATTGATTTACTTCTAGTACAAACAAAAGCACATTGGCAACAATAACATTGTAGGGCAAACAAAAGCCAACAAAATCCAACAACTTCTATCACAAACACAATCACATTTCCAACAACAATGTCGCAAGGTAAAATCAATTTAACGCATGCTAGCTTTACATGTAGCATAAATACAAGCATACTACCAATAACAACATTTTATGTCAGAAGAAATCTAGTGCATGCTATATTTCCTTCTAACACAAACAAAAGCACATTACCAAGGTGAAAGAGATCTAACACGTGTTATATTTCCTTCTATAATAAACAACCAAATTGAAAACAACAACATTGCATAGCAAAAGAAATCTAACACAACTTCTAGCCCAAACACAAGCACAACATTTCCAATAACATTGCCAAAGTGATGGAAATCTAACACTTGCTAGATTTCCTTTTATCATAAACAACCAAATTGACAACAACACTATTGCAAAGCAAAAGAAATCTAGCATAGTTTCTAGCCCAAACACAAACACATTTCCAATAAAAATATTGCAAGGTGAAATAAATTTAACGCATATTAGCTTTACATGTGGCACAAATACAATCATACTACCAACAACAACATTGCATCCCAAAAGAAATCTATTGGGTGTTATGTTTATTTTTAAAACAAATCAACAAAGTGTAATGGTGATTATTTGTTGTGAAGACCCATATGAAAAGTGGCGTAATGCTAATAAGACCAATGCAGCTACTGCAGGATACCCACTCACCTTTCCCTTTATCCTACAAAAAAACTCCGAGGTGTGAAATCCTTTTTTTGTCGAGTGTTTGCTTGTAAGAGGGGAAAGTAATGAATAATTCTTCCTGCTAGAATATATTTATTTGGGGAAAACAGGGTGAAAAACATGAAGCCTCATCACTTCAAAATTTGTGTTTCCTTGGGGGGGTGGTTGTTCCTCTAATGGTTGATTTCCCGTACTAATTAATGTTTCCTTTAGCTGACACATTTTTCCTTCCACTAGGTTGTCAACAGGAAGCTTATTATAAGAGAATATTCATCTATTGTGCTCCTTCCAAATTTCCCAAAGGATGAAACCTCGAATGAAATTTCAGTTAAGGTTCACCACCTCGTTTTTTGTATAATGCACCCACCATTTCTTTATTGTTTCTTGTATTCTCTCTCGACTTTGGTTTCTTTATCTAAATATTGAGGTTAATTAGTCCCATACTGCCTCCATATAGTTACAGGTGTTGAGTGAATGATTAAGCCTCTCTTTTGTGTTTTCGGAGAGGAAACACGAAGAGGAACCTATAAATCCTCTCTTTATAACTTTGTCTTGAGTTAGGACCTTCTGGTGTAAAATCAATGACATGAAAATTTAAATTTATGGCCGATGTGGCACCATCCAGTTTTCTCCACGATGGATCATTTGTACCAGTATATCCCTCACTAAGATAAGCTTTGACTTCCTTGAGATTGAACTCCACATCTTCTTTTTTCCCCCATTTGAGTTGGTCTTGTTCATTATTGAACATAATTCTTAATTTTCTTAGTTCCTCTGTTAGATACTGAATAGCTAAGTCATTCTGGGTTGGCCGTTGAAATATATTAAAATTCCATCGCCTCCATTTGTTATTTTCTAGTCCTTGATCCTAGAATTGGTAGAATTCTCTATACTCTTATATTTATGTGCTTAGTTTGAAGGGATGTCATTCCTCCCTGCATAACTTAGCTTGTTTCTACCACGCATCATCCCAAAATAGGGCCTCCTTTCCATTTCTGATTTCCCAGAATAGTGTTTTTGCATTATACCTCTTTTATTCCATGCTAAATTCCAAATTGCCAACCCCTGAGTGGAACTTGATAACCAAACTAACTTTTTTGTATGGAAATTAGGTGCATATTTTGATTTCCAAAGCCTTTCCCAAGGTGATGACCCCCCTTTTAACCATCTCCACCATAATTTTGCTCCATTTTCTTTGTTGGTTACCTCTGGATCTTGAAGACCTAGCCCACCTGCATCTTTTGGTTTGCACTCTATTTAAGGCCACTAGCGCCCATTTTCGTTTCACCTCTACCCCTCGCCACAAGAAGTTCCTTTGGATGTCCCAGATATTTTGGGAGAAGGGAGGATAGATAACATATACCTTGGAATAGCTTGTAGCACTGTGTTTGTTAGAATCAGATGACCACCCAGGTTTAGGGCTTTGACATTCCATTGTTTCACCCTATCCTCAAGGCTTGATACAATTTTTTCCTAATTGGAGTTCTTCTAGGCTTGCACCATTAGAGGGACCTCAAGGTACTTTGATGGGAGGGATTTAAACATATATGCCCTGGTTTTTTACCTCTGCATGGTGTAAATATCTTGAAAATATGCTTTTAGATACTCTTTCAGAGATATTACTACATCGCAGTAATCCATTTGTATCTATTTTGCAAAATATTAAGCATTATATTTTGCTTAAACGGAATATATCGTGGGAACTTTCTATACAAATTGATGAGCATTTTGCACAGCACGGTTGAAAGAGAAGCCCTTATGATCCTAACCTCTACTGCAAAGATCAAGGGGGGCTATTGTGATCATCGTTGTGTATGTCGATGACTTAGTAATCACAGGCAGTTATGAGAAGAGAATTTTGGCAAGATTTGAAAAGGTCCTTTGACATGACCGATCTTGGTCTATTGCATTAGTGTCTTGGTTTGGAGGTGTGACAAACACATCACCGGATATTTGTATATAAAATAAAATATGCCAAGACACTTATTGAGAAATCCCATATGAATGGTTGTAAGCCCATGCAAACTCCCATGGAACCAGACCTAGTAGGAACCACACCTCTTATCATTCAAGTGACACGTAAGTTACAATGTGGCACACAAATAAGTAAAGTAACATGGAACTGGCACTTGCCCCCATTAATCCAACGCATTCAAAAACATCTGGAGGTGTTGAAAACCATGGAATTCAGCTTAGTTCAGTGGTTTTCAAATGTGTTGGTGGATAGGGTGGAAAATAAAGGGGTAGATAATGTCCATTTGCTCACCGACGTGATGTGCAAGTTTTTAGAGGGCTAGCTAAAGGAGGAAAGCCAAAGGTTGGCAAAGAGAGATCACTCCACGCCATTAAGGCAGGTTGATAGAGAAGGGGTGGGCCCGAATCAGGACAGTGATCTACCAATTCATACGAACAAATAATCCTTCATTATGGACATACTTAGGAAACGAGAAGGGGTATGTGTTTGCAATACAAGGATGGAGTGATGGTTAATCATGGGAAGGAGAGGATTTCCCCCATAATAGATTGTTAGTGTGATCGTCTCATTAATAGGAGATGTGGCAAGAGGAGTGGGAAGGTACGAAATCAAGAGGGGAAACATACAAGAGCAAGGTTAGGGTGATTATGATTTTGAACAAACCGCTGGCAAGGGAAAATGAGAGGAAGGACGTCCACAAGTACACACGAATGAACAACAACATCGCTAGTAGGTCAGAGTTACTAAAAATTGAGAGGGAAAGTACTCAAATATCGGCGAGGCAAGTCTCATCTGGGGTGTCATCTTTAAATCATAGCTAGGGAGCAAGCTTCATCGACATAAGGCAAAACACTGAAAGGTGGTGTAATTGTGAGTTGGTGATAGTAATTTCTATGAGGGAAATTCAGTTATCAGGGAGTGCAATGAGTAAGAGCTAAAGTGATGCTAGTAGGCCAAGAGGTAGTTCCCGCGGATGCTCAGGGCTTTGAGTTTTGCAAACAGACATGCATGGAGGAAGTAGCGGAGGTTGTTGCTAAACAGTCACACAAAAGGGAAGGATATAGTGGAAATCTGGGAGAGTGAGGTTCGAAGACATTGTAGGGCTATCTTTGATGGTAGAATAGAGGAGGAAGGAGATTGGATCATCAACACAGGGAAATCCAAAACATAGATGACTGTGTACCAAAAGACCTTGGAGACCGCTTGGCATGTCAAGACTCTGGTGGAAAAGCTGCAAGCAGAGGCAGCAGAGTAGAGGAAAAAGAGGCAACTCGAGATAGAAATCGAGTTAAAATCTATAAACCAATGCCTAAAAGGAATTGAAATGGCTCTCAAGGGTTTGGTTAACATAGAGAAATTGCATGTTGGCAGAATTGGGGATCTTAACAAAATGTTCTCAATCTATCTAAATTATATCGATAATGTGGATATATCGATGGGTGAAGAGATAGGAGATTTCGCCCGTTTGAGGAAGTATCGAGTTCGAGAGGCTTGTGCTGCAGGCGGCTGTCCACTGGCAACCCTAGAGGCTCCAGCGACAACCCTTGTGGAGGACCCAACAATGGGGCCAACGACGATAACAACTCCAAGCAAATAATATTGTGTTAGTTGATCATGGCATCGACCAATCTTTTGTTTAGTTTTGTGTTATGTTTATATAGGTAGTATTGTAGTTATTTTGTCAAGTTTAGGTCTGAAGATCAGAGCTATATAGCTATTCAGATAGGCAGACCTACATATAGTAGTAGTGGGAAGGGGAACTTTTTTGAACTATATAAGGGAAAGTAAAGACAAAAAAATCATATGGCATGTCTGGTTAAATGTGTGACAAAGAGAATCTTCTTCTACAACTGGTTTGGTAAACCAACTACTATTTTTGTATTGTATGTTTATTTAGTAATATATTGAAACTTTACTAACTTACAAAAAAGTTATCTTATTATTTTTCCCTTTAATATATTGTCTATTAAAAATATATGCTACATATTAAAAGATATTAAACTCTTAGAAACTTAATCTTTCTTATAAATATAAAATATTTGATATGATAAACATAAAATTTTATGTAAAAAAATTAAAAAATATATATTGTGTATTAAAATATATTGAATTCTTCGATATATTTTTTACCACTGGATGATGTGGAAAGAAATTTGATGAGGAATTTGATACCATATAAACTTAAAATTTTAATTACTAAGTCAACTATATGGGGTTATCGGGTTATCTTCCTTTTCAGTATGTTCTGTTCAAGCAGACATGTTTTGTATGAAAAAAATCTAATTTAAAAATAATTAAATTTTATTACTGAGTCAACTATATGGGGCCTATCTTACCTTTCAGCTGTTTTTTATTAAAAAATATAAAAAATTTACAAGAATATTTGTTTACGAGGTGTTTGGAGAAATTTGATCTCTCTTTCAAGGCCCAACAAGGTTCAAATGGATTTGCTCTAATGCAAGTGAGGACTAGCTTCATTTCGAGATAAGGTTTCCAAGGTGTGAATATGCGAGGAGCGTTTACCATTCCACCATAGTTGTTGTTTTCGCAGAGGAAGATGTTTCTCTACTCCTTTACTGTTTCCATTCTCATCCTCTTTTTAAGTGTTATAAGTAAAACCAGACAAACATAACAATAAAACTAACTGGGTACAGTGGCACATAGAGTGAATTCCAAACAAATGCCCATATTTCAACTCTTTTTGTGCCTTTGTGTAAGAAAGGTTGAATTTTTATTTCGTATGAGCACAATGATGACTCGGAACTCTGTCTTGTGTGTCAGTGTCTGATCTATGGAAAAAGATAAATATAGATTTTAATCACTCTTGAATAGACTGTAAATTTTTTTTGGCATTGCATGATGTTGAAAATAGTTAGGTGGATTAGTGCAGAGCTTAAGAAGATATCGAGTTTAATGGCACAACTGACACCATGAAAGAATCTTTGGAACAAGTGGTGGAGTAGATTGTGCTTGAGCAAAGGGTTGCAACAATGTATATGAATTTGGAAAAGGCCCCCATGTAATGGTGGGTAAGCACATCAAATCAAGTTTCACTCATGGCATGATATGATAGAGGTACTTAATGATAACGGCCTACCAGAAATTGGGGCTCCACTAGGTAATGACATTTTGGAATCTAGTTCTGTCAACCAGCCCCTACAATTCGGTGGTACTTCCAATCCAATGGGATACATGTATTACTGCGAAGTCATTAGGAGATATAGGAGGTTCCTATTTAACTATGGGTTCATAATTTTATGCAAACCTTAGAGCCATTTCCAAAGAAGTGATATCTTGAGGTAAAAATGCAGTGGCAGACAACTAGCTAGGTTGAATTATGAGAAAGGTTCTACAACACATTATATAACTCTACAAGGAGGAGGCAAAGATTGCAAGTTTGATAGAGTTCATTTGGTGTTTCCAATAAATGGACCACCCACAAAGTCTAATAATAGGATCCCCAAAGGAGTACCCCTTAAAGGAACTTTGCCATCTGTGGTATAAAGAAACTGATTCCCTTTTGAAACTATTGATAATGTGGTAGGTGGTATTTCTCTGGAAATGAAAAGTATTGATCTCCTTGTTGTTTTGCGAGTTGTTGATAGTGTATGGGAAGATGGTGAAAATAGTGGGGAATAAGATAGATCTGCATTCTATTTAAAGGATCATTTTTCAGCAAGGAATGTGTTGTAGTGTAATTAAATCTGCATGTTGTTCCGAATATTTCTCAATCAAATAGATCTGCAATCTTTTTAAATTTTATTTCCTTCCAAACTCAGTGAATATCCAGTGTTGGGTTGTGAAAGTGTGCTTGATATCTAACTTGGACAGATCCTATCTGGTGTAGAGTATCCAGTGTTGGGTTGTGAAAGTGTGCTTGATATCTAACTTGGACAGATCCTAGCTGGTGTAGAGTCCCCCTGAGGGTCCACTCAAGCTCACTACTATGTTATTGCTAATTCACTAATTTTTTTTGAAGCAGCACTAGCAGTTCTAGTTCCAGTAGTATATCTAGTAGTATACCTAAGAGCATATATATGCATACGTAGCAGCAGAACAAACAGAGTAAGTATATGAACCTTGAACCAAGCTAGCATCATGATCAGCCTCTGTTAAGGAAATATCTCCACGTGTTGTGGGGGTCTCACCACACCAAACGCATCTTAGAGACCCTTGTCATGACCAGGTCAGCCCTGTAACTTCACTGCCTTCTAACGTGTTTGGAGGTTGTTGTTACCACTAGATATTGGTTTCATTCATTGTTCCTCAGAGTTCCTCTCATAATAATCAAGTTGCAACAATGAGAGGACCAGAGATTGCAATATCATGCTATCTCTGGAACAATGAATTCCATGGCACAAAATTAAAGGCTTTCATGAAACTCACGAAACAATAAAATGATTTTGAGAATTGTTGCCTAGCCTTTTCAACAATAGCTCGAAGTGTGAAAATGTGATCAATAATCTAGTAGTCCCTTTAAAAACTTACTTAGCCTTTGGATTAAGTTTACTTCTCTCCAAATACTTCTTAATTTATGTTCAATCTTGGCCCTCGAGATCATCAACATCATTAGAATATTATCTGAGCAGTAGAGTTATTTGGCCTACCCTGAGCTAAAATAAATCACATATGGATCTTTACAGCTCCCAATATCAACAGGAAAAAGTTAAGGGTTCTTGCAATCATCTGAAGAAAATGATTTTGTTTAAAGCACATTCTGTCAGTAAATCAAAGACCTTCAGGACAATGATTTTGTGAAAAAATAAGACAGTTACAATTTTTGTAATAAAGGAAGTGGCCTTCTAAAATTTTGACCTATGATTGAACTTGGTTGTGATCCTACATTGATTTGCCTTACATTAATCTTGTATCAGGAAACATGATTGACATGACATCCTAGTGACGACTGAAAATCATTAATTACTATGAGCTTGCAGCTACAAGTGGAAACAAGAATCAACAAAGGAACAACAATTCTAGGCCAAAATCAAACCTCTCAAGGATCTGTCAGTAAAGGAAATTGTGGCACCTTTGATAAGAAGTAAACCTCACCTAAAGCCTTCAATCATGAAGGTCATCTAGAAGAAGTGCATAGCACTCTGACCAATTCTCTATCAATCCTTGTGAGAAATAGAAGCAATCATACAAGCAAAATAAGCAAAAGAACATGATATCTTGATTGCATTAAATCAGGATTTTGTGAAGAATGGTTCTACATATATGAATGCCCGATGAGAAATTCTCCTTCCCATCATGAATTGGGTAATTTGCTGCAATGAAGGATGATACAACTAGGACTATGATGACTCAGACCTTTTCTGAAGTTATTGCCTCATCTGACTTCAAGAAAGGCTTAAGAGGGAGCCATAAAATCTTCAATGACTGTTCTTGTCTGATGATTCCTGATGAAAGGCATGTCTTGATAACTGAATTTGATATAAGCTGCATGATTATGATTGGATAATACCAACACATGGACCATATGATTAAGAGAAGGTTGCATATAGCTCAATGCTTATGTTTTAAGTAAGCTTACCTTTCAAACATTCTGAGGGAGATGTGATGTTATAATATGATGTCTAATGACTCTTGTTACTTAAGAAGAAGTATGATTGACCGACTTTCATGCATACATGAATAACAGAGTGCTGATATCTTGATGGATATACTCCGAACAAGAATTACTTTCCAATGTTCAGAGGAATATATGATCTGACAGATAATCATTCCCCAAATTATCTGACTTCCAAACTTTCAAACTAAGTGCACTTGTCAGTGCCTACTCAATACTATTGTTACTGCCACCCACTGATGCTTAGCAATAAAGGAAGGATCACAGTTTTAGGTTGGACCATTTAGCCAAGTTTATAGCTAAGCTGGCAGTTTCATACTTCACTTTAGACTATCTTTGACATATATGATATAACTCACCTAGTCCATTTTTATGTCACTACTACAACAATCCATGAAATGTGCATGCAAGATCTAATATCAATTCTTAACTTGGCTTCCATAGTAATGTTCCACATTTGAATGGAATTCCCAAAAGATTGCATTCTGTTTATATAATGCTTCATGCATCTTTAGTAAAAGCTAAAGGCTAGATGCCAAAGTTGTTTTTCAGATGTTGCTTATGAATGCATAGATAAGATTGATTTATTTCATATATTCTCATGCATCTCTTGTAAAAACTAAAGGCTAGTTGCCAAAGGTGTTTGTCAGATATTCTTATGAATGCATAGATAATATTGGTGTATTTCATATACACTCATTGCAATACTGAATGTTGGATCTAACTCTTCAATGGTCCATGGCTTGAATTTTAACTCGTTGAGATCTCTGTTTCTATGGAATGGAGCTCAGTAGCATCATAACCCTTTGAGTGCTATTATTGATTGAGTTGTGTACCTCTTGAATTGGAATTGGGTTAGGTAGCTACATAGTAAATTTGAGTTTTCTTCCAAGTTTGGGTACTTGTCTATGATTTCTGGCACATATGCAAGACTTGAAAATGTGAGAATGCACAAGAGTAAACTCCTGGGATAAATACCCATTTGATTATAAGGACTTCTCTTACATTGATGTCACGATGTCAGCAAGGACATTTGCAGGTATCCTGACACAAAGAAACAAGCAATCAAATTCCCTTAGAATGCACTTAACTTTCCATCTACCCAAAAGGAGAGGCAATAGCTAAGATGGAATCTGATCCAGGAAAATGCCCCATATTATCATACTATGCTTATTAATGCTTACGAGGAAATGGGTTGGGTATGTGTTTAAAGTGTGTACAATAAAAAAAGAAAGAATCTAAAGGTAACCCCAACAATCTGAACATGCAACAGGATATCAGTTTACCAAGTCAATCTAATAATGTAGTGTGTATGGACTCATCTTGATATTGCTGCCTTGAGTTTACCGGTTGTTTCACTTGTCAAAGTGAAGGATATTCCCTTTGATTATGTGTATACAATGGGCCAGTATCTTGAGCACTAAGGAATCAGATGAACTTGCAGCTGGTCTTATCTCTCTAGAGGTAGCACTGGTGTATTCTAGCTGTGTAAGTGTCATTTGATGAGGTTGCAACTTTTCACATATTACAAAAATAGGTCAATATATGGAAAGATATTCTATGTGCCTGGTCGTAGAGGGAGTAAAAATCCATTAGCATCAGAAGACAAAGGTACAATAGGCAAAGAAGATGACCAATTTTACTATCTTACTGATGCATAGACCCAGTTGTTGCCATAGAAGTTCAATAGCTAAATTTAGACTCGTGATTATAATAACACTTTCATCATGATATCTATAAGTTGGTACCTAATCATCCTTTCCCTCGTTAAGTGGGGAAGAAAGAGAGCACAAGTCCTAAAGTACCTTGAGAATTGTAGCACTAGACATTTGATTTGAAAGAAGCATGGCTTCTGCCTCAGCAAAAACACTGGAGTTCACTCACTGCAACCTTGCTCAACCTTTTTTTTTTATAGCATTTGGAAATTTGGCAATGAAAATATGTCAATGGGGAGGTTCCAGTTTCACTAACTTAATGAATACATATAGATCATGAGAATATACAAGGCATGACAAACCTTCACATGCCAACAAGGATGATAATAATCTGAACTCTGTTCTAGGAACACTGAGCATCATTGTTCATAAAATTCCATTTCTCACCTCAGCCCAAGCAAAAAACTGAATCATCACTGTGGTGTATGCTTGTGCTGAAAAAGCCGCAACTGCACATAAATATGCACCCTAAATAGATGTGTTAATACCTTCCGTTCATCCAAAGAAGGTGGGTTAGCCCTCAAAGTTGTTTTGAGATTGCATGACGAGAAGGCTGGTACTTTTCCTCTGAATTCAGGATCATTCAGCCTAGTTGGAATGGAGAAATATTGAAGAGGTATAGGAATGAGTTTGGCTATTGGGTTTTGATGTTTAGAACAATCAGATGATATGTTTTTTCCAAAACATAAGTAGAAGCAGGCCTGTCTGGGAGAATGTTTTTAATAAATTCACAAGGTATTATTTCTATCCATTAGGAAGCACATCCTCTGCTTGCTCGAGAATAAATAATAGCACATTCATTTGCATAAGAAGGTCTAATTTACAGAACCTCACCCAAAATCTCACTCAATTCTACTAGTATCATTTCCATGATTTAAATAATGAATGGAGGAGTCTTAATACTCCCAATCACTTTACATAAAAGCGACTAAAATGGTCAAAGGATAATATCACATGACTCTCATGCCACATATGCCTAGGTCTAATTGGAAAAACACATATGGCATGACAGTCATGGAAGCTAGCTTACCCAAGGTCAAAGGCTAGTCACACAGTATTCTTTGTGCTTAGTCTTTGCAATTGAAAATTCCTTTGTAGGGAGGATTAAGAAGTAAACTGTTTTTTGATTGCACATTTTAAGCAAGTCTACCCTTGGTTGATTTGATAGTGGAGATTCTCTTCAAGCCTTATTTTGAATGTAGATCCCCTGAAAATCCTTGCACTCTCATGTTCTGCAGATGATTGGATCACAATCAACCATACAAATGGCAATTGTTTCCCATTGAGAAGAATCTATATACCCCTCTCAAGGTCCTGCAAGGCAAGGAAATGGATTGAAAACAATATATATACTCTTCTAAAAGTATTCCTAGTTCTCCAAGTCACAATAGAGCCTCCACAACTAAAAGTTGTGAAGCATTGAAACCCATATTCGTGCACTCTGGTTTTCGTCATATGATTAGGACAATAAAGAATTATACAAACATGTGTGTCCTATTGAGAAAATATGTATACCCCTATCAAGGTCTTGCAATACAAGGACATTGATTGATAAGAGTCTATATATTCCACACAAAATATTCCGTGTTCTCAGAGTTGCAGTTGAGCCTCAACAACTGTACATTTCTGAGGCATTTAAACTTGTATTCTTGTAACTCTGTTTTTCTTCAGATTAGTAGATAATAAGCAATTATACAAAAAAAAAAAAAAAAAAATCTAAATTTCAATAATAAGACTCTATATTCCCCTATCCAAGTCTTGTAAGGAAAGGACATACATTGGGAAGCGTTTATATACTCTCAAAATCTTCCAAGATCACGTAATCACAATTGAGCCTCAACAACTATACAGTTACGAGACAGTCTAACCCATATTCATGTACTCTGTTGCCCTTTAGATGATTACATAATAAACAACTATACAGACAAATATGCATTCTATTGTCAATAATCTATATACCCCTATCAAGGTCTTACAAGGAAAGGACATGCATTGAGAAGAATCCCTATACTATTCTCCAAATGTTCTGATATCTCAGAGTTGCAAACTGGGCCACAACAACACTATACTTGTGACCCGTGAGGCATTAAAGCCCATATTCTTGTAATTTTCTTTTCTTTAGATGATCGTATAATAAACAATTTTACAAACAATATATGCATTCCACTGAGAAGAATCTACAGATCCCTCTCAAACACTTGTAAGGCAAGACATAGATTAAGAAACTGTGTACTAATCTCAAAACCATATGAGCCTTGGAGTTGCAACTGAGCCTCAAGAACTATACAATTGAAGGCGTCAATGTAACACATGTTGTTGTACTCTATTTTTCATTCATATGATTAAATAACTATCCAAGGCCCATCTAAACCCGCGTCTCATATGCAACTTGAGGTTCAGAATCTTGAGGTTTCATATTTCATGTTCTAATATCTAATATCCATTTATATCAACTAATGATATGCATCCTTGAGCTTCATAACCTCTAGGTGCATAATGTACTTAGGTTTGAATAGGTTTGCACTCATGCTCATATTAAATGTACTAGTCCATGCTCTGGATTCAATGTAGTGTTACACGGACACCACCTCTGCCATTCCCACCCAATTTGTAGAATGTACCATGCTACTCTTGTGCACTTAGATAATTTCTTTTGTAAAAACACAAAAACTATAATAATATTGGATCCTAGTACTCTATAAGAAAATAAGTTATATTTCTTCCTGTAGCTGTACTTCACCCTGATTACATAAAACTTCCCCAAATTTTGGAGCATTATTTGTCAGCAAACCTCCATTATGAAACTTGTCAAGAATAATGGAGGTTGTCAAATATCAGTATGAAACTTTGTGTTCCCCTTAATGTACTCCTTAATCTCATCAACACAGATCCCAAATAAAGTCAAGAAGCAGGAACATCCCTACTTAAGCCCAATAGTTCTCTTAATAAAGTCGAAGTCCTTGAGTTCTACAAAACCAACCTAAAACAATCTCAGATTTCCTCTCATAATATCAAGTTGCAACAATGAGAGGACCAGAGATTGCAATATCATGCTATCTCTGGAACAATGAATTCCATGGCACGAAATTAAAGGCTTTCATGAAACTCACAAAACAATAAAATGATTTTGAGAATTGTTGCCTAGCCTTTTCAACAATAGCTCGAAGTGTGAAAATGTGATCAATAATCTAGTAGTCCCTTTAAAAACTTACTTAGCCTTTGGATTAAGTTTACTTCTCTCCAAATACTTCTTAATTTATGTTCAATCTTGGCCCTCAAGATCATCAACATCATTAGAATATTATCTGAGCAGTAGAGTTATTTGGCCTACCCTGAGCTAAAATAAATCACGTATGGATCTTTACAGCTCCCAATATCAACAGGAAAAAGTAAAGGGTTCTTGCAATCATCTGAAGAAAATGATTTTGTTTAAAGCACATTCTGTCAGTAAATCAAAGACCTTCAGGACAATGATTTTGTGAAAAAATAAGACAGTTACAATTTTTGTAATAAAGGAAGTAGCCTTCTAAAATTTTGACCTATGATGGAACTTGGTTGTGATCCTACATTGATTTGCCTTACATTAATCTTGTATCACGAAACATGATTGACATGACATCCTAGTGACGACTGAAAATCATTAATTACTATGAGCTTGCAGCTACAAGTGGAAACAAGAATCAACAAAGGAACAACAATTCTAGGCCAAAATCAAACCTCTCAAGGATCTGTCAGTAAAGGAAATTGTCGCACCTTTGATAAGAAGTAAACCTCACCTAAAGCCTTCAATCATGAAGGTCATCTAGAAGAAGTGCATAGCACTCTGACCAATTCTCTATCAATCCTTGTGAAAAATAGAAGCAAGTATACAAGCAAAATAAGCAAAAGAACATGATATATTGATTGCATTAAATCAGGATTTTGTGAAGAATGGTTCTACATATATGAATGCCTGATGAGAAATTCTCCTTGCCATCATGAAATGGGTAATTTGATGCAATGAAGGATGATACAACTAGGACTATGATGACTCAGACCTTTTCTGAAGTTGTTGCCTCATCTGACTTCAAGAAAGGCTTAAGAGGGAGCCATAAAATCTTCAATGACTGTTCTTGTCCGATGATTCCTGATGAAAGGCATGTCTTGATAACTGATTTTGATATAAGCTGCATGATTATGATTGGATAATTCCAGCACATGGACCATATGATTAAGAGAAGGTTGCATATAGCTCAATGCTTATGTTTTAAGTAAGCTTACCTTTTAAACATTGTGAGGGAGATGTGATGTTATAATATGATGTCTAATGACTCTTGTTACTTATGAAGCAGTATGATTAGGTGACTTTCATACATACATGAATAACAGAGTGCTGATAGCTTGATGGATATACTCCGAACAAGAATTATTTTCCGATGTTCAGAGGAAGATATGATCTGACAGATAATGATTCCCCAAATTATCTGACTTCCCAACTTTCAAACTAAGTGCACTTGTCAGTGCCTACTCAATACTATTGTTACTGCCACCCACTGATGCTTAGCAATAAACAAATATTAATTTAAAGAGAAGGGATCTATGAATAGGTTGGGATAGAAAGCTAAATAGGCTTGATTATGGTGAAAAACTGCATGGTTAAGTGTCCTTTGAGCCAAGAAGCCTTGCAATGGTGATTTGACCTTCCTCTGAAGTCTTCGTTACTAGGTATAAGCCTTATAGGTGACAATTGATCCCATGTGATTTCATTTCACTATATTCAATGCCACTTCTTCACCCTCTCACCTTATGCAATGAGCAAATGAGGAATTTGTCATTATGACCAATGCTCATGGGAGATGGGTCACATTGGATAGCTTTATATTCCTCTCATAACTCCTCAAGTGAGATAGAGGTTAAAACAATTTCAGAACTCACCTGCGACGGCAGGTCCTCCGGACAGAGCTCGCCAGGAACAGTACGCGGTAGTATAGCAGGTCACAACCCACTGGTCTTGGCCGGCGGCAACAATGAGCCCCCCTCAGGGGGAAGGAGGGGCGCCTCCTCCAACAAACGACAACAAGCAAGGGAATATCGAGGGATCAGACAGGGATAAGGAGTACAATGATGAAAGCGCAGACAAAAGTCAGCAAACGCAAACTGAACAAGCACAGAAGGACAAGCCAAAGGTCAGCTCTTCCACATGCAAACCAGTAGCTACGCATAGGCCAAAAGTAGAGCTACCAAGCCATCGCATCAATGCCAGGATTCAGTATATGAGAGATCATGCTCTCATAGGCAAATTTATTGGAATATGGCCAAACGAGAAAGCGTTGAGAGCATGGATAAATGTTAAATGGCATCCAAAAGGACACATAACCTTGCATCTAGGGCCTAAGGGGTTTTTTACGGCGGTCTTCAACTGTTTGGAAGACAGAAACAGAGTTTTAGATGGAGGGCCTTATTTCTTTAACTCTGCTGGGCTATTTCTCAAAGAATGGATCGAAAGATTCAACCCTGATAAAGAAGACCTAAGCTGCGCACCGGTGTGGATCAGGCTGTATTCTTTGCCACTGGAATACTGGGAAGAGGAGTCTCTCAAAGCGATAGGCAATGTTCTGGGCGACTTCGTCAAGATAGCGGAAGAAACAAAGACGCACAGATACACCTCATATGCACGGATCTGCGTCTACATGGACCTTAAACAAGCTTTGCCTGATACGGTAAGTCTTTTTCATGAAGATGTGGAATGGATACAGTTAATTGATTATGAGCATGTACCCTTTAGATGCAGAAAATGTCATGACCTAGGACACCTCTACAGAGATTGCCCTTTAAACAGCAAACCCTCAGTTCAAAATACCCAGGAAAACCCAACGCCGGATGGCTTCACTAAGGTGCTCAATCGCCGAAGAGGAAATAAAAAATCAGTAATCTCTACAAAGACTCCCCCAGTAGATCAATCAAAGCCCTCTACTAGCAATAGCTTTGAAGTCCTAGCCAATGAAGAAATGCCGGATCCAGACAATAGGCCCTTCAATCAAAAAGGATCTAGCCAGGAGAAGATTGAAGGATCCAAAACGATAACAGGGGAACCGAATGTAGAACAAGGGGGTAATAAGCTTAAAACTGCATCAAACACCTGGAGCTTCCCTGAAATGGATATAGATGGTACAGATCCCAACACAGAAAACGAGAAGGAAAGCGATGGATACCATCAAGAACCTCAAATCATGGAGGAGGACACGGAATCAATAGATATTGGTGAGCTAGATATCTTGGGCCTAGAACAAGCTTGTAAAACAGGAAATTTCGACAAAATACCTGATAGACAAGTGGACAACATGGCCTTAAAACTTCTGCAGGGATCCCCGGTTCACAAGGTCAGTAGCAGCTGGAGAATGGCAACTCGACTCGAGCTACTACAGCAATGGCTTATTCACAATCAAGCTATTTCTTTTAAACACATCAGAAGGGAAGGGAACAAACTGGCAGACTTTCTTGCTAATTTAGGAGTGGACAGTGGAAGGGAATTCTATGAAGGCTCTATATCTTGCATAGCTTCTGAGAACCAACTTTCCACCTTCCATACTATAGTAACAAGTGATATGCAGTCGAAGGAAGACTCAAACCCAGATGCGGGTGTCCTTAAGAGGTGTTAATGCTGGAGCACGCGGAGTCGGCAACTGGCGAGTAATTAAGAAGGGTAAGGCGGTTCGTGGCAGGTAATTAATCCGCATTAATGAAGGCCCGAGCTCGAGGTACGCAGATGGAAGTTATCAGGATGGCGCGCATTCTCCAAGGTTCATTTGTTCTGGTCTTTTCAGGCATCAATGTAGTGTTTCCGGTTTTTTCTAGCAGAGGTCTCCTCTGGTGGTCATGGTCTCAGAGTCTTAGTGCAACACAGCGAATTTGGAAGCCTCCTTGGTCTCATAACTGCTCCCATTTGGTCGGCTTCAGGTATATAGTTCTGCCTCTTTCAGACAGCGTCGGGTGCATTAAGTTTGTTTTCTCCATTTGCGTCTGGTGTCTTAAGTCAGTCCTCTGGTTCATTTCGGGAAGGGATTTGGTTTTTGTCCTTGTTAAAGGTGTCTGGGTTGGGTACTGGGCTTTCTCAGTCGCCGTTGGGTATTTTCTTGACGCCGAGTCTAGCTTATGTGTGCTGGGCTTCTGGGTCTTTCATTCAAAGGTCTGGTTTTTAATTTGGTTACAATTGCCCAGCGCGTTGCTTCTCCCTCACACCCAGTCCTTTAGCATCCTCATTCCGCTGTTGTATTCTGTTATGGCCCGTCGTCGGGGTATTCCAAGGCGAGGGAGCAACTCGGGATCTCGTGGAGGATCTGGAGGGCGTGGTAGCTTTGCGCCTCGTCGTATATCCCCGTTAGCTACTGCTTCACCTTCCTCTCCGCCCTCAGACAATTCTGGACCCTCCCTAAACAGTTCCCTTCATACCTCAAGGTTTAAGTTCAAAAGCAGACTTAACAGACCGCTCATCTCAGTTATAATTACTGTCATCTTCTCGGAGGAAGAAGATGAGCTCACAAGCTCAAACGAAATTTCCAAGGAACAGTCGCTTTCTCAGAATTCCAGTGATTCTCAGAGCAGCTTGGCTGGTGTTGTCCTCAATGTTTCTGCTGCGGTGTACGAAGAAGGTCAACAGGAGGCTTCTCGCCCTCCGCCGGACTCTCCTCAAGAACAGACCATAGTTTGTGAGCCAGCGCGCCTCTTTGGCAGTGTTCTGCACCTTGTGCCTCCTACAGAAGGCAACTTGATGGAAGCTGAAGATGAGGTGATGGTAACCTGGGCAAGCTCCCCTAATCAGGTTAATGAAAATGCTACGGATGCGCCACGGCAAGTTTAATTACCTTTGGTTTCAGCTACAGGACAGTAAGTCCGTTTTGGTTTTCTAGATCTCGTGTGTCATTTTCAGTGTGCATGGCTTCTGATACCAACAATATGAATTTGTTCATTCTCCAGGGTACAATTTTGGATTTCCTTTTTTGTAATTATGGTAAAGAACAGTTTTTTGTAATAGGGCAGCTCACTCTGGAGCGTTTAGCTCTGTTTAGTCTTGGTCCATATAGTTCTGTTCAGTGTTGAGGCTATGATTATCAGTTTTGTAAACAGAAGGAAAAAAGCTACCTGCAATGGTTCTTTGACAGAGGGCAGGCTACGGCCCCCTCAGAGGTTCAAACCTCTTTGTAAATATTTTTTCTCTTTTTAATCCTAATAGAATAGTCTTTACTCAGAAAAAAAAAGATTAGACCATTAAGAATAAGATTCTTAATAAAATTGTCCCATTCATATGCTAGAAGACCATGTAGACCCAATTCAGAAGCACATTTCCACCTGATAATAAAAGACTGCAATGAGGAAGACAAGAAAGGATGACACAATATATAAACAGCCCAGAATTTGAGATGAAATATGAGCTTTGGAAATAATTAGTAGAAGGGAGATCCCCTAATAGAAGGAGCTCCAGATGTTATTAACAAACGGGGTTTATGTTTTGCAGGTCAGGCATTGTGCTATTGAACAAAATCTATGGCCATTTTGACGACTTATGATGGGACTTACAGTTCAGTCTTTCCACTACTTGTAAGCATGGATATTTTCAATTTTGAGGGTTTATATGTTGCTTCATTGTGAAGGAAAATGTGTTTTTTAATGCTCCAGATGTTATTAACAAACGGGGTTTATGTTTTGCAGGTCAGGCATTGTCCTATTGAACAGAATCTATGCCCATTTTGACGACTTATGATGGGACTTACAGTTCAGTCTTTCCACTACTTGTAAGAATGGATATTTTCAATTCTGAGGGTTTCTATGTTGCTTCATTGTGAAGGAAAATGTGTTTTTTAATGCTCCAGATGTTATTAACAAACGGGGTTTATGTTTTGCAGGTTAGTCATTGTGCTATTGAACAAAATATATGACCATTTTGACGACTTATGTTGGGACTTGTTACAACAGATAGTCCATGCCCAATGATATCAAAATCTTCTATTTATGAAAAAGAAAGAGGGTGGTTTCGTATAAAGATGGAAGCCTCTCAAATTAGTCTTCCTGAGAAAAAGGTGAAAGTTACTGTTGAGAAACTGGCTAGGGATAGGTCACTGAAAGAACCACCAATTTGTATCTTTTCTGGACGTAATCTGGGTATCTCTCATCTCAAGCGTTCTTGTGGTAATATTCTATTGAAAATAAGAAGACTTGTGGTAATATGCCATTGAAAATACACCAATCTGTATCTGTTCTGGACGTAATCTGAGTATCCCTCATCTCAAGCGTTCTTGTGGTAATATGCCATTGAAAATAATAAGAAGTCCTAACATTTCTACCCAGAAAGTGCATGGTGAAGATGTTTCGGAAGCGATAAAGGTTTTTCTGCTTATCAATGTACTTAACACAAAGAAACAAGTAATCAAATTCCATTAACATGCACTTAACGTTACATATGCCCAGAAGCAGAGGAAATAACTAAGCTAGAATCCGATCCAAGAAAATGCAACGTTTTATCATCCTATGCTTAGTAGATATGTGTTTAAAGTCTGCAAAATCAAAAAGATATAATCTAAAGGTAGCCCCAACAATCTGAACAGGCAACAGGATATGATAATAATTTATCCAAAGAGACATTTTTTAATAAAACAAACAGAAAGCCTAAACACATACCTGTTTTAGGCAAAAACTATGGAAGATCGGCCTCACAGAAAAAAACGGAATTAAATGCAGAGCTTATAAAAATGTCTTGGCCGTCCGAAAGGGTTGTTGACAGATGCGCCTCACCTGTTAATGCTACAGGATACCCCCGACCATATTGGATATAATGTGTGCATCCGCTTCTCAAAGCACACGGATCACGGATTGTCAAAGCACACGGATCACTGATTATCTGTCTGTTCAAAAGTTTCCCAAATCGTTGAATCACGGATTATCTTATGTTTCGTGTGAATTTGGGCAAGCTTGGAAGTCGGGTTGCAAACTGCTACAGGTGTCCTTATTTTTCTACAAGAAACAGTCTAATGTGAAGGTGAATATGCTAAATGTGGTATTGGATGGCAATGATGCTAATGAGAAGTTGGAAAATTGGAAAGTGAACATATCCAATGCATTAAAACAATTTGTGGTAGGGTTAATGAATAACACATAATGAACCAAAAAAATTAAAAATAGTAATGGAAATGAACTAAATTTAAAGTAAAAATTCTATCTAATTAATGTAAGAGTGCTACAACTATCATCAACAAATGTTAAGATAAGTTGTAAGAAAAAATTGCTCATAAACAAATATGTGAACATAAATGATACAAGAGGGATATTGACCACCTAGGTTAATGGGCCAAGTTAACACAAGGAAACTTAAAAACCTTAGAAGAAAGCTAAACTAAGCGCTGAAATCAAATATCACTTCAATTAACAAACATGTTGTTTGTAACTTTGAAGATAACAAAGTTACAAAAAAATCTTGGAATCTGAACCTCTCGTATTATTCACATGTTTTCCTATGATTTTCTTCTAATCCTATTATCTTACTCAAGCCTATTGTTTGTACAAGTGGATAGGAGGAAAACTCCTTGAGTGGAGGAATGCCTGCCATGTCAAACTTGTCCTCGATATTAGCATATCATCCTACATTATCCATTAGCTCATCTAGATAGGGGGTTCAAGGACTCTCACTCCATGGTTGGGGACTATAGTCCATCAAGTCTAGGTCAAATTTCGGGCTAATTGTATCATGGACATGTCAAGGTCAACCAGCACTAATGCAATGTATTAGTTGTTGGCACATCGACCTATCAAAATGTCGCAATATTGGGTAGTAAACAATAGTAAGTAGGACACTAGCCACCAACAAGAAACCTTGATGTTGCCGATGAGCACCACTAGGCCAACCATTCATCTTAGAGGCACTGGGAGGTGGTTTTGTACCATGTGCACTGTCTGTATTATTACTAAACCAACCAAAACCACTCGTACGCCCTGGGATGATAATGGTGTTTCTCCTTAGATGATGTCCAATGCCCCAAACAAAGCCATCCTTGTCTAGGGGCAAAATTATCCTCACATTAATACCCATACAACATCTATATTCCTTTGGTTTATAATGATGGCAAATAGTGCTCCCCATCACCTAAATGTGCAAAAAGACCCAACTAACCTACATGCCATGTCAAGCTCAATGTCCTCGATATTACCATATCATCCTACATTATCCATTAGCTCATCTAGATAGGGGGTTCAAGGACTCTCACTCCATGGTTGGGGACTATAGTCCATCAAGTCTAGGTCAAAGTTCGAGCTAACTGTATCAAGGACACCTCAAGGTCAACCAACACTAATGCAATGTATTAGTTGTTGGTACATCGATCTATCAAAATGTCAAACATGTCCTCGATATTAGCATATCATCCTACATTCTCCATAATTTAGCTCATGGAGATAGAGGGTTCAAGGACTCTCACTCCATGGTTGGGGACTATAGTCCATCGAGAGGTCAAATTTCAGGCTAACTGTATGAAGGACACCTTAACAAGGTCAACCTACACTAATGCAATGTATTAGTTGTTGGTACATCGACCTATCAAAATGTCACAATATTGGGTAGTAGACATTAGTAAGTAGGACACTAGCCACCAACAAGAAACCTTGATGTTGGCGATGAGCACCACTAGGCCAACCGTTCACCTTAGAGGCACTGGGAGGTGTTTTTGTACCATGTGCACAGTCTGTATTATTACTAAACCAACCAAAACCACTCGTATGCCCTGGGATGATAATGGTGTTTCTCCTTAGATGATGTCCAAGGCCCCAAACATACCCATCCTTGTCCAGGGGCAAAATTATCCTCACATTATCATCCTACATTATCCATTAGCTCATCTAGATAGGGGGTTCAAGGACTCTCACTCCATGGTTGGGGACTATAGTCCATCAAGTCTAGGTCAAATTTCGGGCTAATTGTATCATGGACATGTCAAGGTCAACCAGCACTAATGCAATGTATTAGTTGTTGGCACATCGACCTATCAAAATGTCGCAATATTGGGTAGTAAACAATAGTAAGTAGGACACTAGCCACCAACAAGAAACCTTGATGTTGCCGATGAGCACCACTAGGCCAACCATTCATCTTAGAGGCACTGGGAGGTGGTGTTGTACCATGTGCACTGTCTGATAATACTAAACCAACCAAAACCACTCGTACGCCCTGGGATGATAATGGTGTTTCTCCTTAGATGATGTCCAATGCCCCAAACAAAGCCATCCTTGTCTAGGGGCAAAATTATCCTCACATTAATACCCATACAACATCTATATTCCTTTGGTTTATAATGATGGCAAATAGTGCTCCCCATCACCTAAATGTGCAAAAAGCCCCAACTAACCTACATGCCATGTCAAGCTCAATGTCCTCGATATTAGCATATCATCCTACATTATCCATTAGCTCATCTAGATAGGGGGTTCAAGGACTCTCACTCCATGGTTGGGGACTATAGTCCATCAAGTCTAGGTCAAATTTCGGGCTAATTGTATCATGGACATGTCAAGGTCAACCAGCACTAATGCAATGTATTAGTTGTTGGCACATCGACCTATCAAAATGTCGCAATATTGGGTAGTAAACAATAGTAAGTAGGACACTAGCCACCAACAAGAAACCTTGATGTTGCCGATGAGCACCACTAGGCCAACCATTCATCTTAGAGGCACTGGGAGGTGGTTTTGTACCATGTGCACTGTCTGTATTATTACTAAACCAACCAAAACCACTCGTACGCCCTGGGATGATAATGGTGTTTCTCCTTAGATGATGTCCAATGCCCCAAACAAAGCCATCCTTGTCTAGGGGCAAAATTATCCTCACATTAATACCCATACAACATCTATATTCCTTTGGTTTATAATGATGGCAAATAGTGCTCCCCATCACCTAAATGTGCAAAAAGTCCCAACTAACCTACATGCCATGTCAAGCTCAATGTCCTCGATATTAGCATATCATCCTACATTATCCATTAGCTCATCTAGATAGGGGGTTCAAGGACTATCACTCCATGGTTGGGGACTATAGTCCATCAAGTCTAGGTCAAATTTCGGGCTAATTGTATCATGGACATGTCAAGGTCAACCAGCACTAATGCAATTTATTAGTTGTTGGCACATCGACCTATCAAAATGTCGCAATATTGGGTAGTAAACAATAGTAAGTAGGACACTAGCCACCAACAAGAAACCTTGATGTTGCCGATGAGCACCACTAGGCCAACCATTCATCTTAGAGGCACTGGGAGGTGGTTTTGTACCATGTGCACTGTCTGTATTATTACTAAACCAACCAAAACCACTCGTACGCCCTGGGATGATAATGGTGTTTCTCCTTAGATGATGTCCAATGCCCCAAACAAAGCCATCCTTGTCTAGGGGCAAAATTATCCTCACATTAATACCCATACAACATCTATATTCCTTTGGTTTATAATGATGGCAAATAGTGCTCCCCATCACCTAAATGTGCAAAAAGACCCAACTAACCTACATGCCATGTCAAGCTCAATGTCCTCGATATTACCATATCATCCTACATTATCCATTAGCTCATCTAGATAGGGGGTTCAAGGACTCTCACTCCATGGTTGGGGACTATAGTCCATCAAGTCTAGGTCGAAGTTCGAGCTAACTGTATCAAGGACACCTCAAGGTCAACCAACACTAATGCAATGTATTAGTTGTTGGTACATCGACCTATCAAAATGTCAAACATGTCCTCGATATTAACATATCATCCTACATTATCCATAATTTAGCTCATGGAGATAGAGGGTTCAAGGACTCTCACTCCATGGTTGGGGACTATAGTCCATCGAGAGGTCAAATTTCAGGCTAACTGTATGAAGGACACCTTAACAAGGTCAACCAACACTAATGCAATGTATTAGTTGTTGGTTCATCGACCTATGAAAATGTCACAATATTGGGTAGTAGACATTAGTAAGTAGGACACTAGCCACCAACAAGAAACCTTGATGTTGGCGATGAGCACCACTAGGCCAACCGTTCATCTTAGAGGCACTGGGAGGTGTTTTTGTACCATGTGCACAGTCTGTATTATTACTAAACCAACCAAAACCACTCGTACGCCCTGGGATGATAATGGTGTTTCTCCTTAGATGATGTCCAATGCCCCAAACAAAGCCATCCTTGTCTATGGGCAAAATTATCCTCACATTAATACCCATACAACATCTATATTCCTTTGGTTTATAATGATGGCAAATAGCGCTCCCCATCACCTAAATGTGCAAAAAGCCCCAACTAACCTACATGCCATGTCAAGCTCAATGTCCTCGATATTAGCATATCATCCTACATTATCCATTAGCTCATCTAGATAGGGGGTTCAAGGACTATCACTCCATGGTTGGGGACTATAGTCCATCAAGTCTAGGTCAAATTTCGGGCTAATTGTATCATGGACATGTCAAGGTCAACCAGCACTAATGCAATTTATTAGTTGTTGGCACATCGACCTATCAAAATGTCGCAATATTGGGTAGTAAACAATAGTAAGTAGGACACTAGCCACCAACAAGAAACCTTGATGTTGCCGATGAGCACCACTAGGCCAACCATTCATCTTAGAGGCACTGGGAGGTGGTTTTGTACCATGTGCACTATCTGTATTATTACTAAACCAACGAAAACCACTCGTACGCCCTGGGATGATAATGGTGTTTCTCCTTAGATGATGTCCAATGCCCCAAACAAAGCCATCCTTGTCTAGGGGCAAAATTATCCTCACATTAATACCCATACAACATCTATATTCCTTTGGTTTATAATGATGGCAAATAGTGCTCCCCATCACCTAAATGTGCAAAAAGACCCAACTAACCTACATGCCATGTCAAGCTCAATGTCCTCGATATTACCATATCATACTACATTATCCATTAGCTCATCTAGATAGGGGGTTCAAGGACTCTCACTCCATGGTTGGGGACTATAGTCCATCAAGTCTAGGTCGAAGTTCGAGCTAACTGTATCAAGGACACCTCAAGGTCAACCAACACTAATGCAATGTATTAGTTGTTGGTACATCGACCTATCAAAATGTCAAACATGTCCTCGATATTAACATATCATCCTACATTATCCATAATTTAGCTCATGGAGATAGAGGGTTCAAGGACTCTCACTCCATGGTTGGGGACTATAGTCCATCGAGAGGTCAAATTTTAGGCTAACTGTATGAAGGACACCTTAACAAGGTCAACCAACACTAATGCAATGTATTAGTTGTTGGTTCATCGACCTATGAAAATGTCACAATATTGGGTAGTAGACATTAGTAAGTAGGACACTAGCCACCAACAAGAAACCTTGATGTTGGCGATGAGCACCACTAGGCCAACCGTTCATCTTAGAGGCACTGGGAGGTGTTTTTGTACCATGTGCACAGTCTGTATTATTACTAAACCAACCAAAACCACTCGTACGCCCTGGGATGATAATGGTGTTTCTCCTTAGATGATGTCCAATGCCCCAAACAAAGCCATCCTTGTCTAGGGGCAAAATTATCCTCACATTAATACCCATACAACATCTATATTCCTTTGGTTTATAATGATGGCAAATAGTGCTCCCCATCACCTAAATGTGCAAAAAGCCCCAACTAACCTACATGCCATGTCAAGCTCAATGTCCTCGATATAGCATATCATCCTACATTATCCATTAGCTCATCTAGATAGGGGGTTCAAGGTCTATCACTCCATGGTTGGGGACTATAGTCCATCAAGTCTAGGTCAAATTTCGGGCTAATTGTATCATGGACATGTCAAGGTCAACCAGCACTAATGCAGTTTATTAGTTGTTGGCACATCGACCTATCAAAATGTCGCAATATTGGGTAGTAAACAATAGTAAGTAGGACACTAGCCACCAACAAGAAACCTTGATGTTGCCGATGAGCACCACTAGGCCAACCATTCATCTTAGAGGCACTGGGAGGTGGTTTTGTACCATGTGCACTGTCTGTATTATTACTAAACCAACCAAAACCACTCGTACGCCCTGGGATGATAATGGTGTTTCTCCTTAGATGATGTCCAATGCCCCAAACAAAGCCATCCTTGTCTAGGGGCAAAATTATCCTCACATTAATACCCATACAACATCTATATTCATTTGGTTTATAATGATGGCAAATAGTGCTCCCCATCACCTAAATGTGCAAAAAGACCCAACTAACCTACATGCCATGTCAAGCTCAATGTCCTCGATATTACCATGTATCATCCTACATTATCCATTAGCTCATCTAGATAGGGGGTTCAAGGACTCTCACTCCATGGTTGGGGACTATAGTCCATCAAGTCTAGGTCGAAGTTCGAGCTAACTGTATCAAGGACACCTCAAGGTCAACCAACACTAATGTAATGTATTAGTTTTTGGTACATCGACCTATCAAAATGTCAAACATGTCCTCGATATTAACATATCATCCTACATTATCCATAATTTAGCTCATGGAGATAGAGGGTTCAAGGACTCTCACTCCATGGTTGGGGACTATAGTCCATCGAGAGGTCAAATTTCAGGCTAACTGTATGAAGGACACCTTAACAAGGTCAACCAACACTAATGCAATGTATTAGTTGTTGGTTCATCGACCTATGAAAATGTCACAATATTGGGTAGTAGACATTAGTAAGTAGGACACTAGCCACCAACAAGAAACCTTGATGTTGGCGATGAGCACCACTAGGCCAACCGTTCATCTTAGAGGCACTGGGAGGTGTTTTTGTACCATGTGCACAGTCTGTATTATTACTAAACCAACCAAAACCACTCGTACGCCCTGGGATGATAATGGTGTTTCTCCTTAGATGATGTCCAAGGCCCCAAACAAATCCATCCTTGTCTAGGGGAAAAATTATTCTCACATTAACACCCATACAACATCTATATTACTTTGGTTTAGGCTAACTATATGAAAGACACCTTAACAAGGTCAACCTACACTAATGCAATGTATTAGTTGTTGGTACATCGACCTATCAAAATGTCACAATATTAGGTAGTAGACATTAGTAAGTAGGACACTAGCCACCAACAAGAAAACTTGATGTTGGCGATGAGCACCACTAGGCCATCCATTCACCTTAGAGGCACTCGGAGGTGGTTTTGTACCATGTGCATAGTCTATATTATTACTAAACCAACCAAAACCAGTCGTAGGCCCTAGGATGATAATCAGATATTATTACATGCCATGTCAAGCTTGTCCTCGATATTAGCATATCGTCCTACATTATCCATTAGCTCATCTAGATAGGGGGTTCAAGGACTCTCCATGGTTGGGGACTATAGTCCATCAAGTCTAGGTCAAATTTCGGGCTAACTGTATCAAGGACACCTCAAGGTCAACCAACACTAATGCAATGTATTAGTTGTTGGTACATCGACCTATCAAAATGTCAAACATGTCCTCGATATTAGCATATCATCCTACATTATCCATAATTTAGCTCATGGAGATAGAGGGTTCAAGGACTCTCACTCCATGGTTGGGGACTATAGTCCATCGAGAGGTCAAATTTCAGGCTAACTGTATGAAGGACACCTTAACAAGGTCAACCTACACTAATGCAATGTATTAGTTGTTGGCACATCGACCTATCAAAATGTCGCAATATTGGGTAGTAAACAATAGTAAGTAGGACACTAGCCACCAACAAGAAACCTTGATGTTGGCGATGAGCACCACTAGGCCAACTGTTCATCTTAGAGGCACTGGGAGGTGTTTTTGTACCATGTGCACAGTCTGTATTATTACTAAACCAACCAAAACCACTCGTACGCCCTGAGATGATAATGGTGTTTCTCCTTAGATGATGTCCAAGGCCCCAAACAAAGCCATCCTTGTCCAGGGGCAAAATTATCCTCACATTAATACCCATACAACATCTATATTCCTTTGGTTTATAATGATGGAAAATAGTGCTCCCCATCACCTAAATGTGCAAAAAGCCCCAACTAACCTACATGCCATGTCAAGCTCAATGTCCTCGATATTAGCATATCATCCTACATTATCCATTAGCTCATCTAGATAGGGGGTTCAAGGACTCTCACTCCATGGTTGGGGACTATAGTCCACCAAGTCTAGGTCAAATTTCGGGCTAACTGTATCAAGGACACCTCAAGGTCAACCAACACTAATGCAATGTATTAGTTGTTGGCACATCGATCTATCAAAATGTCACAATATTGGGTAGTAGACATTAGTAAGTAGGACACTAGCCACCAACAAGAAACCTTGATGTTGGCGATGAGCACCACTAGGCCAATCGTTCACCTTAGGGGCACTGGGAGGTGGTTTTGTACCATGTGCACAGTCTGTACTATTACTAAACCAACCAAAACCACTCGTATGCCCTGGGATAATAATGGTGTTTCTCCTTAGATGATGTCCAAGGCCCCAAACATACCCATCCTTGTCTAGGGGCAAAATTATCCTCACATTAACACCCATACAACATCTATATTACTTTGGTTTATAATAATGGAAAATAGTGCTCCCCATCACCTAAATGTGCAACAAGCCCCAACTAACCTATATGCCATGTCAAACTTGTCCTCAATATTAGCATATTAACTAGATTTATTATTTCTTTGTGACTCAAGGTAAAAAGTGGAAATACAAAGTATTTAATAAATGAGAGAAAATATTATTTCAAGGGTGTTACCAAGCCTATTACTTGAGGTTTTATATAAGACAAGTATATATTGCTAGAAAAATAGAGATAAATAATAAAAATTCTTATTGGGAGTTAATTAATAAATTCTTAAAAAAAAATAAATTCTTAAATTCCTTATTTGAAATAAAGAAAAAACTCTACTTTTAGCTTTTTTAATAACCACTAAATTCTTTATTTGAACTAGTTTCTTATTTGAAATAAAGAAAAATCTCTAATTTTTTTCTTTTAGTAATTTCTAAATTGCTTATTTGATATTAAAAAATAAAAAATAAAAAATGGAAATTTTACTTACAATTCCATTCCAAATACCAACCTGCATCTACTGCACTATTTTGTCAGCAAATACATGCACGATTTTGTGAGTAAATGTTAGTAAGAATAAAGTTGCTCATAATAAACTAACCGTTGACCCCTCCACATCATCTGATCTGATTAGATCATCACTCAGTATAAATAGATATTGATCCCGCCACAACTGCACTGTTAAACTTACTTCCATGCACGATTGTCTGATTTTCAGAAGAACAACTGTTGAAATTTACAAGTGCAGTTCAGAATATCCTCTTCTGGAAGCTAGAGTTCATGAAAAATACAGGTACTCCTCATTGTACTCACTTTTTTAAACTGCCATGTCAATCTGAGTGTACTGATTTGAACTTTGGTCTAGGACAGATTTCATTAATATAATATGACTGTAGGTTACCAACCTTATAAACAGTCCTCAGGAATCCCTCCCGCCATGAAAAATTAACAAAACATAGCGGAAACAATCGTATGTTATAAAAGAAAAATTGAAGCTACTGTTTAAGCTGCTTAGAAGTTCTTTCATTTCCTTACAATATAACGATATAGATCTCTTTCCAGTTTTTTAAGAAATGCATCATACATTACTTCATGGGTCAAAGTGTTAAATCATAGAACACAAAGTTACAACAATCAAACAACATGATTACAAGGAAATCCTTGTCTTGAAAATGCTAGCATACAAGCACAAAACCGAATCATCTCTATGGTGTACACTTGTGCTGAAGAAGCCACAAATGCACATAAAGGATTATCTAGGCGAAATATATGTATCCTCTATTCAAAGGAATTTGAATATGTCAATCACTTATTTTTTCTGTGTGATTTTTCCATGGAACTTTGGACTGCAACACTCCATATTTTGGACCTTGTTCCAATGTATCATATTAACCATTTCCTTTTCTTATGTGATGAAAACATGGGTAATTGTAAATCCTTTCCTATCTTCATCGCTTGGGGTGTCTATAAGGTTCAGAATAAACATATCTTTGAAAGCAGAGATCTCTGACATCCTGCCTCATATTATGGGTTTCTTCTCTTTATTTCAAGCCTTTGAATCCTCCTCGTAGTCACTCCTTATGCTTCCCTCATAGTCCTCTATCTATAAATGTAGGTTTCTTTGATGATGCATATCATTTAGGTGTATGTGGAGGGGGTGCCATCAGTTTCCTCCCTAGAAATGGGTCTTATCATATTTGGTTGAATAATGGTTCAGAGTCTAATACCAAGGCAGAGGTTTCTGTAGTTTGGGCCCTTTTATATATTGAAACATCATTGAACATTATCTCCTGTCAGATTTATGGAGATTCCAAGTGTGTGATGGACTGGATAATGGAGAAGGGGAATTTTAAGGTTCTTTCCCTCAAGCACTAGATGTAACATATTTAAATTCTAAAGGGTCTCTTTCATAATCTATTATTCTAGCTTCAGAATTTGCTCACAGCTGTAATGGCTTTGTCCTGGTCCAAGGATGATTCAGAGATCTGAAATGGATCCATGCTTGAAATTAGGTTCATAACTAAGGCTGAAAATATATCCCTTGGTCCTTGAAATAATCCAGTATGACAATAGCTAATGAATGCCCTTCAATTTACTTAGGATTCTGCTTTAGACTCGATGATACAAATAGTAAGTTCAGGATTTGAAGACAGCAGAGTTGAAGGATCTCGAATTGTTCAAAGTATTGAGTAAGGGTTCTTGCTTCAGAGAACTGCAACTTCCACCTTCAGATTTCCAGAAGAAGGTGATCATGAATTCTTATCAACAAACTTCTAAGTGATTGTTTTTTCTCTTACTTGGGCTTGTCCTCACCTGAGCTCTGATACCATGTTAAATTTTGATTAACATGTTCTTTGCTTAGGACAGTCACTTCAATGATCTACATCAACCTATGAATTAGGCCATCTTATTTCCAAGATCTTGATGTAGATCTTATATAACCTCAGGTAGTAGATAGATTGGAAAAGGGGTTTTTTGTAAAGCTAATTAATCACGTCCATCCATTTAAATTTAACAGTCCATCCATGCTGCATAACATTACTAGTTTCTTGGTGATCCAACCATACTCTGTCTTCAAATTTAACAGCCTTTCTCTGTATTTCAAGCCTTTGAATCCTCCTCGTAGTCACTCCTTATGCTTCCCTCATAGTCCTCTATCTATAAATGTAGGTTTCTTTGATGATGCATATCATTTAGGTGTATGTGGAGGGGGTGCCATCAGTTTCCTCCCTAGAAATGGGTCTTATCATATTTGGTTGAATATTGGTTCAGAGTCTAATACCAAGGCAGAGGTTTCTGTAGTTTGGGCCCTTTTATATATTGAAACATCATTGAACATTGTCTCCTGTCGGATTTATGGAGATTCCAAGTGTGTGATGGACTGGACAATGGAGAAGGGGAATTTTAAGGTTCTTTCCCTCAAGCACTAGATGTAACATATTTAAATTCTAAAGGGTCTCTTTCATAATCTATTATTCTAGCATATTTTGAGGGAATGCAACCAACATGCGGACTATATGTCCAAAAAATATCTACGGGTGGAGGAAGGCCACTTTTTATTTGAAGAACCAGGAGGCTTACAATTATTGAGAAGGGGATATGTTCATATCCACAATGATCTTCAGTTGGCTCACTTATTTTGATATGTCAAGAAATTCTATCCTTTTTGTCATCTTATGAATAAAATATTTTTGTTTGAACTGGTTATTCTTGTTTGTAACTAGGATTTTAATGTTCCATACTATCCGGGTTTTTATCTTTTTTAGTAATTTTATCCATCTTCTACAAAGTTTATAGATGTTCTTTTCATGTCCATTTTTGGTCCCTGTTAGTTAATTTTGTGATGGATGTCCATCTTCTACGTATGCATATATATGCTCTTAGGTATAGTACTAGGGCAAATTATCCATGCTTACAAGTAGTGGAAAGACTGAACTGTAAGTCCCATCATAAGTAGTCAAAATGGCCATAGATTTTGTTCAATAGCACAATGCCTGACCTTATTTTTTCTGTGTGATTTTTCCATGGAACTTTGGACTGCAACCCTCAATATTTTGGACCTTGTTCCAATGTATCATATTGACCATTTCCTTTTCTTATGTGAGAAAAACATGGGTAATTATAAATCCTTTCCTATCTTCATCGCTTGGGGTGTCTAGAAGGTTCAGAATAAACATATCTTTGAAAGCAGAGATCACTGACATCCTGCCTCATATTATGGGTTTCTTCTCTGTATGTCAAGCCTTTGAATCCTCCTCGTAGTCACTCCTTATGCTTCCCTCATAGTCCTCTATCTATAAATGTAGGTTTCTTTGATGATGCATATCATTTAGGTGTATGTGGAGGGGGTGCCATCAGTTTCCTCCCTAGAAATGGGTCTTATCATATTTGGTTGAATATTGGTTCAGAGTCTAATACCAAGGCAGAGGTTTCTGTAGTTTGGGCCCTTTTATATATTGAAACATCATTGAACATTATCTCCTGTCAGGGCTCCTGATATTTCTCAACAAAATATGGCAGTGAAAGTTTGCTACCTGTGAACAATGAATGAAACCAATATCTAGTGGTAACAACAACCTCCAAACACGTTAGAAGGCAGTGAAGTTATAGGGCTAACCTGGTCATGACAAGGGTCTCTAAAATGCGTTTGGTGTGGTGAGACCCCCACAACACGTGGAGATAT
Organism: Pinus tabuliformis; assembly: GCA_031772625.1. Taxonomy (NCBI): domain Eukaryota; kingdom Viridiplantae; phylum Streptophyta; class Pinopsida; order Pinales; family Pinaceae; genus Pinus; species Pinus tabuliformis. The sequence goes on from CM062818.1 coordinate 779,410,017, forward strand.
TTCCTTAACAGAGGCTGATCATGATGCTAGCTTGGTTCAAGGTTCATATACTTACTCTGTTTGTTCTGCTGCTACGTATGCATATATATGCTCTTAGGTATACTACTAGATATACTACTGGAACTAGAACTTCTAGTGCTGCTTCAAAAAAAATTAGTGAATTAGCAATAACATAGTAGTGAGCTTGAGTGGACCCTCAGGGGGACTCTACACCAGCTAGGATCTGTCCACCTAACTATTTTCAACATCATGCAATGCCAAAAAAAAATTACAGTCTATTCAAGAGTGATTAAAAACTATATTTATCTTTTTCCATAGATCAGACACTAACACACAAGACAGAGTTCCGAGTCATCATTGTGCTCATACAAAATAAAAATTCAACCTTTCTTACACAAAGGCACAAAAAGAGTTGACAATCGCAGGCATAGTAGAAAACATATTCACATTTAGAATTAATTTTGACAAATGACGTCCATTTGCAGAGTTTTGCGTACCACCACCTTTACACATTAAGCTTTGCTCTTAGTATCCTTCTCTACATACACGAAAAAGTTGTCTCCCATAGATTTTTCTCTCATGGCTATTTACTCTCACATTTCTGACTTGATCTAACGTAATTCTCCATCTGCTGTACCCACTCCCCATGAGAGAACTGTCTTACAAAAATATATCAAATTTAGCCAATTATCAAACCATAGGTCAATTATGTGTAGCTCCAGTTATTGAGTAAGGGTTCTTGCTTCAGAGAACTGCAACTTCCACCTTCAGATTTCCAGAAGAAGGTGATCATGTTTCTTACTCATTTACAATAACGACTGCTTCGGAAGTATGTCGTAATTAAGGGCTAATCGATACCATAATTCTGAGCCTCAATGTTTCAGCCATTGTCTCACCTAAGTGACATCAATAGGACCGCAGGCATATAAATGTAAGCTATTAAGAAATCTAAAGTTTTCTATTGAGGCAAATTTCCAGAATAATATCAAGCCAAGTGAATAACTCTAATATTTATTTTCATGACTTGCTTCAGAATTTTCTCATGGCTGTAATGGCTTTGTCCTGGTCCAAGGATGATTCAGAGATCTGAAATGGATCCATGCTTGAAATTAGGTTCATAACTAAGGCTGAAAATATATCCCTTGGTCCTTGAAATAATCCAGTATGACTATAGCTAATGAATGCCCTTCAATTTACTTAGGATTATGATTTAGACTTGATGATACAAATAGTAAAGTTCAGGATTTGAAGACAGCAGAGTTGAAGGATCTCGAATTGTTCAAAGTATTATCTAGGCCAAATATATGTATCCTCTATTCATATATGTATCTCGAATTGTTCATTGGTCCAACTTCAGGGTTTTACCAAGTTGCAGACTGTCATTCTGGGAATATAAATGATAAATTATAATTAAGAAAATGCTGGCACACATCCGACCATACTACATCAGTCCCTTTTTCTGTTCCTCCATAAATAATGCTGATATACTAGAGATAAAAATGAATATCAATAGGGTATGTATTACTTCCAAAGGATGTGAAAAAACTTTTTAATGGTTTATTGATTCCAAATGGAAATGGATACAATAAATCTGTAGATGGATATTCAACTCTTTTCAAAGCAAAATAGCCTCCGAGCATGACCTGTACAAATATTAAATAGCCATCAATTCTCCAAACTAGTACTGAATTGCACAAGGATTATAACAATATAAACTCTGTTCAAGGAAAACTGAGCAGCATTGTTCATAAAATGCCATTTCTCACCTCAGCACATGCTCATAGTGTAACTTGAGAAAATGCTCATAGTGCGCTTGAGAAAAAAATTGGAAAAAATCGGTGAGCAGAGTGTAACTTCTGATTAATTGTGAGTCCAACTTGTGCTGGCTGAGTAATCTTGATCAACCTTGAATTTTACTACAGCCTAGCTTGAAAAACTCTCTTCTGATTTGATTCAAGTCAAACCTGCAATTCAAAGAGTTTAATTCGTTATTCCCACATTGGTTGGATGGCCAATATGCAAAAAAATGACAAATAATGATGTGGTCTCTCAAATATTGAATCTTCCTGCCGAATATTGATGATGGTATCTCTAACCTGAAATTCTCAGAGGCTGTCTCCAGGCAATTGTGTGGCCTTCAAGTGGTGCCTTAAAAGGTCTTTCCCATTGTGTTTGTTGGATTTGCTGAATGTTTTTTTGCCCCTGGTACAACTGTGTTATATGAATGTGGGATAACAGGGGTCTCCCATCTCTGGGTTGAGTAGCCATGGTCCCCTATCTTGATTGGATGTTGAATCCCTCCCGCCATGAAAAATTAACAAAACATAGCAGAACCAATCGTATGTTATAAAAGAAAAATTGAAGCTACTGTTTAAGCTGCTTAGAAGTTCTTTCATTTCCTTACAATATACCGATCTAGATCTCTTTCCAGTTTTTTAAGAAATGCATCATACATTACTTCATGGGTCAAAGTGTTAAATCATAGAACACAGAGTTACAACAATCAAACAACATGATTACAAGGAAATCCTTGTCTTGAAAATGCTAGCATACAAGCACAAAACCGAATCATCTCTATGGTGTACGCTTGTGCTGAAGAAGCCACAAATGCACATAAAGGATTATCTAGGCCAAATATATGTATCCTCTATTCAAAGGACTTTGAATATGTCAATCACTTATTTTTTCTGTGTGATTTTTCCATGGAACTTTGGACTGCAACCCTCCATATTTTGGACCTTGTTCCAATGTATCATATTGACCATTTCCTTTTCTTATGTGAGAAAAACATGGGTAATTGTAAATCCTTTCCTATCTTCATCGCTTGGGGTGTCTATAAGGTTCAGAATAAACATATCTTTGAAAGCAGAGATCTCTGACATCCTGCCTCATATTATGGGTTTCTTCTCTGTATTTCAAGCCTTTGAATCCTCCTCGTAGTCACTCCTTATGCTTCCCTCATAGTCCTCTATCTATAAATGTAGGTTTCTTTGATGATGCATATCATTTAGGTGTATGTGGAGGGGGTGCCATCAGTTTCCTCCCTAGAAATGGGTCTTATCATATTTGGTTGAATATTGGTTCAGAGTCTAATACCAAGGCAGAGGTTTCTGTAGTTTGGGCCCTTTTATATATTGAAACATCATTGAACATTATCTCCTGTCAGATTTATGGAGATTCCAAGTGTGTGATGGACTGGATAATGGAGAAGGGGAATTTTAAGGTTCTTTCCCTCAAGCACTAGATGTAACATATTTAAATTCTAAAGGGTCTCTTTCATAATCTATTATTCTAGCTTCAGAATTTGCTCACAGCTGTAATGGCTTTGTCCTGGTCCAAGGATGATTCAGAGATCTGAAATGGATCCATGCTTGAAATTAGGTTCATAACTAAGGCTGAAAATATATCCCTTGGTCCTTGAAATAATCCAGTATGACTATAGCTAATGAATGCCCTTCAATTTACTTAGGATTATGCTTTAGACTTGATGATACAAATAGTAAAGTTCAGGATTTGAAGACAGCAGAGTTGAAGGATCTCGAATTGTTCAAAGTATTATCTAGGCCAAATATATGTATCCTCTATTCATATATGTATCTCGAATTGTTCATTGGTCCAACTTCAGGGTTTTACCAAGTTGCAGACTGTCATTCTGGGAATATAAATGATAAATTATAATTAAGCAAATGCTGGCACACATCCGACCATACTACATCAGTCCCTTTTTCTGTTCCTCCATAAATAATGCTGATATACTAGAGATAAAAATGAATATCAATAGGGTATGTATTACTTCCAAAGGCTGTGAAAAAACTTTTTAATGGTTTATTGATTCCAAATGGAAATGGATACAATAAATCTGTAGATGGATATTCAACTCTTTTCAAAGCAAAATAGCCTCCGAGCATGACCTGTACAAATATTAAATAGCCATCAATTCTCCAAACCAGTACTGAATTGCACAAGGATTATAACAATATAAACTCTGTTCAAGGAACACTGAGCAGCATTGTTCATAAAATGCCATTTCTCACCTCAGCACATGCTCATAGTGTAACTTGAGAAAATGCTCATAGTGCGCTTGAGAAAAAAATTGGAAAAAATCGGTGAGCAGAGTGTAACTTCTGATTAATTGTGAGTCCAACTTGTGATGGCTGAGTAATCTTGATCAACCTTGAATTTTACTACAGCCTAGCTTGAAAAACTCTCTTCTGATTTGATTCAAGTCAAACCTGCAATTCAAAGAGTTTAATTCGTTATTCTCACATTGGTTGGATGGCCAATATGCAAAAAAATGACAAATAATGATGTGGTCTCTCAAATATTGAATCTTCCTGCCGAATATTGATGATGGTATCTCTAACCTGAAATTCTCAGAGGCTGTCTCCAGGCAATTGTGTGGCCTTCAAGTGGTGCCTTAAAAGGTCTTTCCCATTGTGTTTGTTGGATTTGCTGAATGTTTTTTTGCCCCTGGTACAACTGTGTTATATGAATGTGGGATAACAGGGGTCTCCCCTCTCTGGGTTGAGTAGCCATGGTCCCCTATCTTGATTGGATGTTGAATCCCTCCTGCCATGAAAAATTAACAAAACATAGCAGAACCAATCGTATGTTATAAAAGAAAAATTGAAGCTACTGTTTAAGCTGCTTAGAAGTTCTTTCATTTCCTTACAATATACCGATCTAGATCTCTTTCCAGTTTTTTAAGAAATGCATCATACATTACTTCATGGGTCAAAGTGTTAAATCATAGAACACAGAGTTACAACAATCAAACAACATGATTACAAGGAAATCCTTGTCTTGAAAGTGCTAGCATACAAGCACAAAACCGAATCATCTCTATGGTGTACGCTTGTGCTGAAGAAGCCACAAATGCACATAAAGGATTATCTAGGCCCAATATATGTATCCTCTATTCAAAGGACTTTGAATATGTCAATCACTTATTTTTTCTGTGTGATTTTTCCATGGAACTTTGGACTGCAACCCTCCATATTTTGGACCTTGTTGCAATGTATCATATTGACCATTTCCTTTTCTTATGTGAGAAAAACATGGGTAATTGTAAATCCTTTCCTATCTTCATCGCTTGGGGTGTCTATAAGGTTTAGAATAAACATATCTTTGAAAGCAGAGATCTCTGACATCCTGCCTCATATTATGGGTTTCTTCTCTGTATTTCAAGCCTTTGAATCCTCCTCGTAGTCACTCCTTATGCTTCCCTCATAGTCCTCTATCTATAAATGTAGGTTTCTTTGATGATGCATATCATTTAGGTCTATGTGGAGGGGGTGCCATCAGTTTCCTCCCTAGAAATGGGTCTTATCATATTTGGTTGAATATTGGTTCAGAGTCTAATACCAAGGCAGAGGTTTCTGAAGTTTGGGCCCTTTTATATATTGAAACATCATTGGACATTATCTCCTGTCAGATTTATGGAGATTCCAAGTGTGTGATGGACTGGATAATGGAGAAGGGGAATTTGAAGGTTCTTTCCCTCAAGCACTAGATGTAACATATTTAAATTCTAAAGGGTCTCTTTCATAATCTATTATTCTAGCTTCAAATTTGCTCACAACTGTAATGGCTTTGTCCTGGTCCAAGGATGATTCAGAGATCTGAAATGGATCCATGCTTGAAATTAGGTTCATAACTAAGGCTGAAAATATATCCCTTGGTCCTTGAAATAATCCAGTATGACAATAGCTAATGAATGCCCTTCAATTTACTTATGATTATGCTTTAGACTCGATGATACAAATAGTAAGTTCAGGATTTGAAGACAGCAGAGTTGAAGGATCTCGAATTGTTCAAAGTATTGAGTAAGGGTTCTTGCTTCAGAGAACTGCAACTTCCACCTCAGATTTCCAGAAGAAGGTGATCATGAATTCTTATCAACAAACTTCTAAGTGATTGTTTTTTCTTTTACTTGGGCTTGTCCTCACCTAAGCTCTGATACCATGTTAAATTTTGATTAACATGTTCTTTGCTTAAGACAGTCACTTCAATGATCTACATCAACCTATGAATTAGGCCATCTTATTTCCAAGATCTTGATGTAGATCTTATATAACCTCAGGTAGTAGATAGATTGGAAAAGGGGTTTTTTGTAAAGCTAATTAATCACGTCCATCCATTTAAATTTAACAGTCCATCCTTGCTGCATAACATTACTAGTTTCTTGGTGATCCAACCATACTCTGTCTTCAAATTTAACAGTCCATCCATGCTGCATAACAGTACTAGTTCTTGGTGATCTAACCATCATGGATATTGCAGCTTATGGTAATTCCATTTTTAAGTGTTTGTTAGTAGTACTTTCCAATCAGGGAATTCCTAAACCTTAATATGTTGTGTTAAATTCAAAGATACTTTCAAATCAGGGGATTCCTAAACCTTAATATGCCATGTTACGTTCAAAAAGGGAAAAAAATAAACTTACTCTGAAGGCAGTTGTCCTTTCAATTACCACACTTCGAGACTATCATTCATTTTACTTCAAAGTGGGAAGAGGTGAAATTTTAGCCTACCAAGACTTTCAGTGAGAAGATAATAATAATAAACACAAATAATTAAAAAAAAATCACTGGAAGATCATAACCCAGAATGTCAAGCCTAAGATCAAGGAAATCTTAAAGATGATATAAAAGATGTTCCAATTTGGTGTCAAAAAGTTAGTAGAAGTGATTTCACTATTAAACAAGGTATAAGGTAATTATGGAATCTCAATTTTCAAGAGAAGTGAGTGGTAGTGGGATTTATTATGATAACTGCATTTTCCTTTGGAAATTATAATTACATTGTAGTTAGCTTTATCAAATTAACTTCTCACTCGGGCAAGTGGAATTAAAATAGGTTAGGTTGGGCCTCATCAATGTCTGTTGTGCAAAAACAATGAGGAAAATGTTCATCATTTGTTTATCTCTTGTCGTTATATTGTTCAAATCCTATTTAAATTTTTCATTGAGCTCAAGCCAAAGGTTCCTTGGTCCTATGTTATTTTGATGGAATGTGCATAAGTTTGGTTCTTTAATAAGTTTCTTAAATGCTTTGAAGCTCTTGTAGTGTTATTCATATATGGTATTTGGTAAACAAAGAACTATAGCATTTTTCAAGACAAGGATATTCTTATTTCTATTACTGTTGGCTCTATTATATCTAGTGCATTAAAGGTTGGAGGATATACCCACAAGGAAGCCTAAGCTATCAGTAATGATAGATTTGGATTTTGAGTTTATTTATTTATGGTGTTAGTTAAGACCATCCCTGCATTTGTGGGGTATGTGTTGTTCTTTTTCTCATTCCTGATCACTATTTCCATATTCAATATTCTCTCGATAGAGGATCAACTAACTAAGCATATTTTACTTCCCTAAGAAAACTTATTGAGGTTGTTATGCTTAGAGGTGTTAAGAAGTTGCAGATCATGAGTGATTCCAACCTTGTATTGATTAGGCCAATAGGAAAGCATCAATTAATAAATATAAATCTATGTCATTTGTTGGTGGACTTTTATAACTCAATTATATCTTTTAAATGAAATTCTTTCATGAACATTCTTCACGAACTCAACACTTCAACAGACTTTGACAAATATTCTTTCAGGGACATTCTTCATGAACTCAATACTTCAGCGAATGAGTTATCAAAGGGGACTTTGACTTTGTCCCCTGTTGCCATAAATATTTACAAGTTCTTGACGGTGTGATGAAAGATTCTACAGACTTCTTTTTGAAGTCTTCCTATCATGTCCCTTATGTTATAAAGTAAGGATTTTTTTGAAGAAGATAAGGTTATATAACCTCAGGTAGTAGATAGATTGGAAAAGGGGTTTTTTGTAAAACTAATTAATCACGTATAGTGGAAAGGCCCATAGGGAATGAATCTTTAGTTGTGAACAGATAACGTCTATGAAAACGTATATGTTATGTCTCCAATGCATGAGGATCACCTGTCTTCCATTAGTATTTTGAGTTTGTACTTGGAACATATGATCAAACTGTCCCTGTTAGCAAACTGTCTCTGTTATCAAACTGTCTGTTAGCAATGGGTCAAAGTAGTGATGATTCAGACAAGTGCATAATGTGATTTGAAGGACACCTTATCTCATTTGCAGTGAACATTGATTTAAACTAGTGCATAATGAGATTTCATGTTTCTTACTATACTCTGTCTTCAAATTTAACAATCCATCCATGCTGCATAACAGTACTAGTTTCTTGGTGATCCAACCATACTCTGTCTTCAAATTTAACAGTCCATCCATGCTGCATAACAGTACTAGTTTCTTGGTGATCCAACCATCATGGATATCGCAGCGTATGGTAATTCCATTTTTAAGTGTTCGTTAGTAGTACTTTCCAATCAGGGAATTCATAAACCTTAATATGTTGTGTTAAATTCAAAGATACTTTCCTATCAGGGGATTCCTAAACCTTAATATGCCATGTTACATTCAAAAATGGAAAAAATGAACTTACTCTGGAGGCAGTTGTCCTCTCAATTACCACACTTTGAGACTATCATTTATTTGCAATTAATCAATTAGAAATAGAGAGATTTTTGATGTCCTACATCTCCATTGTCTTCTTCATCTTTTCCCAGTGCTTTTCTCATGGTTGTGCATGTTGAAGCTGCTTCTCCTTTGAAGGTATGAAAGAACCATGGCAATAGGTATCAGAGACAAAAATGGTCCTGCTGAGACTCAAATGGTGAAGATCAATAGATATCGATGACGAGTTTATGTGAAATTCATGGAGCAAACCTTTAATCGAAACATTTTGAAAGAGAATGGATGAGGACATAAAGAGCTAAAGAAATGGGCTGGTTTCAAAGAGAAAGAAGTCAACAACAACGGAAAATGGGACAATAAACAAACGAGGAAGAAGAATGAAAATGAGTAAGCTTTTTTTCAAATCAACAAAATATATAAACGAGAGGAGACATTTCTGTTTATCCCCTCGATCTTATTTTTCCTTTCTTTGTTTTGCGTACCACCACCTTTGCACATTAAGCCTTGCTCTTAGTATCCTTCTCTAGGAAGCAAGTAGCGAAGGACTATCAGGAGAGAGAGGAATCGAATTAGGAGATAAGCGCAAGATAGAGGTTGGTCTCCTTTGTTCTTCTCTCATCTATATTTCATAAAGGAAAAACGAAAGTAGCTTTACTTTGTTTGTTTCTAAGGTAGCTACCACACCTTAGTGGGATAAGAAGTTCTGTGTAGACACTTTTCCCTGTAACAAAATGGCGACTCCGTTGGGGAGCGACTAGGTTGTTTGTTTATCTTCCTTGTTGTTTATTTTATAAACTTACAGACGGAGTCTGAAGTCGAGCCAGGTAGCTTTCGAACTGCATTTGCTATGCAAATGCAAAGTAGATAAATGCCGCTTCAGTCAATCTCCGGGATTTGTTTATGAATTAAACAACTGATTTACAAACTCTCTAATTGCCCCTGTGGTAGCTCCAATAACCTCCTTAGATCTACCCCTGATTGTTGGTTTACTGATTACCATTTGCTCGGCCAAAACCCCTGAACTGAACTGCAAACTGTGACCTGGAACCCAAGCAAAGTCTCGTCTCTGGCCCAGCGCAGGCTCTGTTCTGTGAATCTGAAATTCAGCGCACTTCCCGAGTGTAGTAGGTGCGCTGCATTTCAAGTTCACTGTGTTACAGGTGCGCTGATCAGACTAGGCATTGTTCCTCAGTTTTGGTTTCTGTGTTCATTCTTTTCAGTTCTATTCATGAGTTTTGTTGTTTGTAATCAGTATATCTCTGTTTGAAACCCCTTTCCTTGCTGATATTCCGCCTCCATTGTGCAAAAGAACTGTAAATGTTTTTGTGTATTTGTTGAGTCATTTTCAGTTCTCCTTTGCAAAAAGTAACGTAATTGTATTGTCGTTTCTTGATTTGAAAGTGTCGCAAGTGTCGTTTTCAGTCATAGGAGAGAGTTTGGTTGCTCTTGATAGTCAATTACCCTGTTACTATTGTATTTGGTATGAATTTGTAGTTTTTCTAGTGTCGAAAGCAAGTATTCATTTCCGAATCGTAAAGTGTTGTGATTGTCTTCATTTTTTATTTTGAAAAGAAACTTGTTAGTAACTGTCGCTTGAAAAGTAATTCAGATTTGCGCATTAGCTTTCTTTTTATCATTCACATACTAAGAAAGCCGAAAACAAATACATACATGTGCATTTGCATTTAGACTGTTTGATTGGTTTGATTTGCATTTGCATTTAGAGGGGAAGTACCCAGTGGGTTTCCTCCCGGAAATTCATTATGCAGAGCAGAAAAAGGAATATCAAACCACAAATGGGACATCTGAATTCGCTATGTCTAAGTGCCTACTTTGCTGCAATCAGTAGCCTTTTCTAACTATGTTTATTTTCTTTCTTAACTGTGCCAAGCACTATGTTACAATGTCAACTATGGCATTCTAGTATCTTCTATTTTTCATTTTCAAATACTATATCTAGCTGCTGCATTGTTGTATTCTTCGTGTGCCAAATGCTTCATCGTTGCTGCACTAATAGCCGTGCCTTTTGCTGATATTAACCATGCCAATTGTGTGATGGTATTTGATAAATGTTTATAAGTCTATTAACTGTGTTTTAATCATTATCCTATTATCTTGTTCGAGCTTATTCGTCTCTTGTGCCAAATTCCAGTGTAGTAAGTTTTAATGCTTCTCTTTATTGCATTTCAGGAAAAAAATGGTCGTCTAAGTTTTATTAAGCATTGCACTCAAATGAAAATACCCTCTCCTATCACACTCTAATATTTTCTTTTGTTGCTTCTGGAGGCAGACAACATAAAGATGCTTCTCTCTTTTATTCAAATCCTTTTTTGCAGTTAATATGATTGGGTTCACTTGAACAGGTGCAGTAGCTTGTGCTGAGCACCCCCTATAAAGATCTGATGCAGTCTACTCGGTTCATCTACTTTCTCCTTGGCCTTTGACTTCTGTCTTTTCTGCATATATTCTGATCCCCTCTATGTCAGCCATGTTGGGGGCACAGGGCTGCCTCCCTTCTTCCTCGTACAAAGATTGGTTTAACAGCCCCTCCAAGGTTCCCTGTCTGCACCAGGAACTTGGTCACAGATTTTGATTTTATCCATCTTCCTCTCTCCAGTTAAATGCCGCCTCAAACATGTAACCCTCCAACAAACCCAAACCTGCCCACTAGATCCATCATCCACTACCCATTGTGTGAATGTGTGGCTTGAATAGATGGACCACCACCATAATGTCAACATAGGAGCAACATTAAAAATCCCCTATGCACTAAATGCCTAGATCCAACTGAAATATGAAGTTATGAACAAAATAGACCCTTTGCCCAAAGTCCAGTATAGCCATCAACATAATTAAAACCTTGAAGGGTGAGTCACATCAACAAAACAATGAACAATAAATGATATGGCACCTGAACACCTGCACCGTAGTAGAACAGGGAGGGTCATCATTGATTAGCTTTGAAGGCCATCCCAAAACATTGGGAAACATAAATATCACTGGAAGTTCCATCCTTCATTACCATCATCCTGAGGTCACCACATATTAGATAACCCCAAGAGGATGCAGGGTACCTTTTCATCCAAAGTATGCTCTACTAGATGTAGTTGTGGCAGTGGCATAGCCAAACTTAGCACCTCTCCCTTATTTCTCACACTCACTGACTTGTACTTTGTCACTACTCAAAGCCTTGTCTTGAGCATTGGGATGGCACAAGTAGCAAAGTTGATGATCATCAGCCGGGACCCTACTCATTATGCAAAAGGCACCTCTTCAGTGCTCAAGTAGCTAACAAAATGCTCAAGATCCATTGCAACTTTGTCCACCTGGGCATGTATTTGTAGGGAATAATTATTCACAACTGTGGATTTGTTAGACCTACAGAAATCTCATTGATCAGACATAGTTCCTAGTTCCTAGTGGACTTGACTTCAAAGATGTATCAAACTTGTACTTCGTGTTTTGTAATGCACCTTAACGGTAGTACAGCATGTGCTCCGTTGAATTATGACATTTTCACTTCCCAGTGATAAGGGATATACATGACTGTATATATCTTCTAATGTATAACCTATGCACACCTATGATGTAATGATTAATCCTAGGAGCAACCAAATATGAGAACTTAACTGCCAGTTTTGTTCCCAGGTAGGAATATCAACAAATCATTTTCTTTAAATCATTCTACTTTAGAGTGGGATGAGGTGAAATTTTAGCCTACCAAGACGTTTAGTGAGAAGATAATAATAATAAACACAAATAATTAAAAGAAGAAAAAAAATCACTGGAAGATCATAACCCAGAAGCTATTACTCCAGAAGAATTTCCAGAGGACCCCAATCTTGTGGAAATCTGCAAGTAAAAAGAATGCTAACGTGTTGTCAAGGAAATCTGTAATAAAAAAGAATGTCACGCTATGCTTTAGTCTCAGGCCTCTCCAAGAAAACGTATATGTTATGTCTCCAATGCATGAGGATCACCTATCTTCCATTAGTATTTTGAGTTTGTACTTGGAACATATGATCAAACTGTCCCTATTAGCAAACTGTCCCGGTTATCAAACTCTCTGTTAGCAAACTGTCCCTGTGCCTTCTTATCTGGTGAGCCAAACTCCTTTTGTTTCCATGTATCACAATTTGGGTAGAGAGTGCCACCTTTCATGCTTCCTCTCCTTGGGACTTTTTATTGATGATGTTATTGAGGTGTAGAGGGATTTCCCCCCCCCCCCCCCCCCTTGATACATACTCAGAGAGTTCCTTTGTCTTTTGAAACTGCTTGCTTAGCCATTTGATTGACTTGGGAGTTGAATCTTTTTCTAACCTGAAAATAGTGGACTTATTTAAATACATTGAGTAGCAGGACCATTTTATGATAGATGCATGCCAGGGCTTAAGAGGAAGGAGCTCTTTCCTGCTTCAGTGATCTTGTGATTGTGTTGGAGTCCTCAACTGAAATTGCTTGCTTAGCCATCTGATTGACTTGGGAGTTGAATCTTTTTCTAACCTAAAAATAGTGGACTTATTTAAATGCATTGAGTAGCAGGACCATTTTATGATAGATGCATGCCAGGGCTTAGGAGGAGGGAACTGCTTCAGTGATCTTGTGATTATGTTGGAGTCCTCAACAATAACTACATCCCTTTGCACAATGTCCTTCAGGAACCTGACTCCTTGATACATTATTAGTGCTTCCGTTTGTTATTAGTTGCTTGTCCCTATCTCCAGGAAAATTTAATTTCTAGGGACTTCTTCCACTCAGAAAAACACAACGTAAGGTCTTGATCTCCATTGAATCCATTCCCTCTAGTTCCATAATGTTGGCATAAAAAATTTTAGCTACTGCTACTCTTTGGGTATCCTTACAATTCGTATACCATGGCTCAATGCAGTGATGATTCAGACTAGTTTATAATGTGATTTGAAGGACACCTTATCTTATTTGCAGTGAACATTGATTTAAACTAGTGCGTAATGAGATTTTATGTTTTTTACTAAACTCTGTCTTCAAATTTAGAAAAATTCCTTCCTTCCACTTATGCCACGACACCTCTATCTTGGCACAAAATCACACATATTTCAAGATCATTGGCTTCTTAGGTTGGTTTTATTGAATTCCAACTATGGAGGCATGCGTTCTTTTAGCATGAGGAAGAATGTAAGAATGAGATATGTTCTTTCAGCATGAGGAAGAATGTAAGAATGACATGGAAAGAAACTCTCCAAGAAAACGTATATGTTATGTCTCCCATGCATGAGGATAATGTGTCTTCCATATATTATTTTGAGTTTGTACTCGGAGCATATGATCAACAGGGTAGGTGAAAGCAGTGTTGAAAATATTGGTATTGGCAAAATATCGGCAAGGGTCCAGAAAACATCTTATTGGCAATATCGGCGAAAATATCAACAAAATATCGGCAAGCATAAAAAATATTTTTTTTTCAAAATTTTAAACATAGCCGATATTTTGCCGATATTTTGGAAATATCGCGATATTTTCAACAAAAAAAAATATTGCGATATTTTCTCGGCGATATATCGTTTTGCCAAAAATATCGCAATATTTTCGAATCGCCGATATTATCAACAGTGGGTGAAAGAGCCTTTTATACAACGGGGTCAAAAGATAGAGCCTTTGCAAGGGATACAGGGAAGCAATGAATATTGGTTTATGAGAGGAAGCCCATCCTTTGATAAGAAAACACATGTGATGTTTTCGTATGGAGTTTCTAGATAACTCGTGATAGATTTTTAGGTAACTCCCTTCTGCCAGCTCCATGTAGAGGACCTCTTTTCCTTATAGAGAGACTTATCCCAGACCAAATCCATCTCTTTTACCAAGCTTTCTATCCAAAGCTTGAGATGGTAGGATAGATTTTGTTTTCGCTTTCGATGGTAGGATAGATTTGTGGTATACATAAATCTAGCACTTGCTAGATTTCTCACTCTACAATGTTTCTATCCGCTCGAATTTGCGCTAAAAGGAAATCTAACACATGTTAGATTTTCTTTTACATTGCAACGTTGTTAATATAGCACACATTAGACTTATTTAGTCCTACAATGTTGTTATGTTCTTGTGTTTGTGCTTGAAGGAAATATAACATGTGTTAGATTTCTTTCAAATTAAATTGTGCTTGAGTTTGTGTTGGAAGAAAATTTAACACAATCTAGAAGTCTTATACTATACAACGTTGTTGTCGGCAACGTGCTTGTATTTGTGGTAGACATAAATGTAGCACATGTTAGATTTCTCGCTCTACAATGTTGTTGTTGGCAACGTGCTTGCATTTGTGTTAGACATAAATCTAGCAGTTGCTATATTTCTCACTCTAGAATATTTCTATGTGCTTGAGTTTGTGCTAAAAGGAAATCTAACACATGTTAGATTTTCTTATACATTGCAATGTTGTTAATCTAGCAAACGTTAGACTTATTTAGTCCTAAAATGTTGTTATGTTCTTGCGTTTGTGCTAGAAGGAAATATAACATGTTTTATATTTCTTTCAAATTTAAATTTGCTTGTGTTTGTGTTGGAAGAAAATTCAACACAAGCGAGATTTCTTATACTCTACAAGGTTGTTGTTGGCAACATGTTTTTATTTGTGGTAGACATAAATTTAGCACTTGCTATATTTCTCACTCTACAATGTTTCTATGTGCTTGAGTTTGTGCTAAAAGGAAATCTAACACATGTTGGATTTTCTTTTACATTGCAATGTTGTTAATCTAGCACACATTAGACTTATTTAGTCCTAATATGTTGTTATGTTCTTGTGTTTGTGCTAGAAGGAAATATAGCATGTGTTAGAATTCTTTCAAATTTAAATGTGCTTGTGTTTGTGTTGGAAGAAAATTTAACACAAGCTAGATTTCTTATACTCTACAATGTTGTTGTTGGCAACATGCTTGTATTTGTGCTAGACAGAAATCTAGCACTTGCTAGATTTCTCACTCTGCAATGTTTCTATGTGCTCCAATTTGTGCTAAAAGGAAATCTAACACATGTTAGATTTTATTTTACATTGCAATGTTGTTAATCTAGCACACATTATAGACTTATTTAGTCCTACAATGTTGTTATGTTCTTGTGTTTGTGCTAGAAGGAAATATAGCATGTGTTAGATTTCTTTCAAATTTAAATGTCCTTGTGTTTGTGTTGGAAGAACATTTAACACAAGCTAGATTTCTTATACTCTACAATGTTGTTGTCAGCAATGTGCTTTTATTTGTGGTAGACATAAATCTAGCACTTGCTAGATTTATCACTCTACAATGTTTCTATGTGCTCAAGTTTGCGCTAAAAGAAAATCTAACACATGTTAGATTTTATTTTAAATTGCAATGTTGTTAATCTAGCACACAATAAACTTGTTTAGTCTTACAATGTTGTTATGTTCTTGTGTTTGCGTTTAAAGGAAATATAACATGTGTTAAATTTCTTTCAAATTAAAATGTGTTTGTGTTTGTGTTGGAAGAAAATTTAACACAATCTAGAATTCTTATACTCTACCACGTTGTTGTTGGCAACGTGCTTGTATTTGTGGTAGACATAAATCTAGCACTTGATAGACTTGTCACTCTACAATGTTTCTATGTGCTCGAGTTTGCACTAAAATGAAATCTAACACATGTTAGATTTTATTTTACATTGCAATGTTGTTAATGCTAACATGTTTTTGTTTAGGCTAAAAGAAAATCTAGCTTGCGCTAATTTTTTTTTGTCGTGTAGTGTTGTCATTGGAGATATTTATATGTTTGTTATAAGTAAATGTAATTTTGAGTAAATTTTTCTCACCCTACAATGTTGTTATGTGATTAATTTCGCATTAGAAGGAATTATAGTATGAATTATATTTCTTTCACCTTGTAATGTTGTTATTTGCAACGTTCTTGTATTTTTTATAGGAGGAAATCTTTGTACACTATCCCATTCTTAGACCACATATTCCATATGAAGGGCCTTCTAATCGTTTCAAGGTTTAAATTTTTTTATATTGTAACAATAGTCTACGTAGGCATGGACTAAAACTTCATAGTCTCTAAAAGGCAAGGTCAAATGTCCCAAGAAATATTATTATTCCAATGACTATATTGACATTGTGTTTATGTTTTTGCTTTACAATACAATGTTGTTGTTGGCAATCTTCTTGTATGCGATAGAATATAGTCTAGCATGGGTTTCATTTCCTTTGCCTTGCAATATTTTAATGACAATATGTTTGTGGTATAAGGAAATCTAGCTTGTGCTATATTTATTTTGTTTTGCAATGTTTTTCTTGGAAATATGAATGTGTTCGTGCTAAAAATAATTCTAGCACATGCTAGATTTCTTTCACCTTACAATGTTTTTTTTTGACAATATCCATGCGTTTGTAATAGAAATAAATCTAGGATGCAAATGCAATATGCTTTTGTTCATGTTAGAAGTAATTATATCACATTCTAAATTTATTTCACCTTGCAAAGTTGGTATGTGTTTGTCTTTGTGCTAGACAAAGATCTAGAAGAAAATATAATGATTGCCATAGTTAATGTTCTTTCATTGTGTTTTGCTATTATTTCATCTAAAGCAAACTAAGAATATACATGACTATAAGAGATAAATTTTGTGTATATATGTTGTTATTTTGGTCTATACAATTTTTTTTTGTTTATTCACAATGTAATGTCTTTTGGAAATGTTCTTATGCTTGTGCTGGAAGGAAACCTAGTAGATATTTGCTTTCCTATATTCACGATTAAAATAATATAAAAAATTATTTCGAGGTGCCCTTTTTCTAACCTTGATTAGCTATTATTGTGAGTTATACAATTGTTATTGTTCTTGTTCATTTTGTTACACATATAATTATGCGAATAGTTGTAGTATTTATAAATTCATATTTTCTTCAATAATTCGAAATTGTGATAACAATTTTTTTACTTTATTTTCAGATACCATGGACTATGAAGCTAGTGAGAATTCAAAGGAAGCATCCAAGGAAAAAGGAAGTTCAAGAAACACGACACCAAATTCTTTAATTGGTATGACAATTTTAATTTATACTTTGTTAAAATTGTTAGACATTGTGTTAATAACTGGTTGTTGATTAATAAAACCCATGGAAATAGCCTTAGGATTGGGGTTTTAATTGGGACAACCCATACTAACATGGGTATTTTTTTCCAAGAAATTTTAAATATGTGATAACTTTTGGTGTCATATACTAAACTTGCATAACATATGTACTCATTTATTATTGTGCGTGTAAATGAAAATCGTGTATTATAAGGTTGTTTAATACTATTTGTTATTTCATGTCTTCCATTAAATTTTTCTTTCTAGAAACCGTGGAAACTGGTGGGCTTGAAATTCGAAGTAAAGTAGCGAAGACAAAAAGAAAAACAAGTGACCTACAAATGATGCCCCCTTCAACTGGTATGGTGGTTTTATATTTTTTGTACTCTTTTTGAAATGGTTGGATTATGTGGTTTCTTTTCTTATCAGTTTTACCTAGGTGATAACTTTTGGTGTCATATAGTAAACTTGCATAGCATATGTACTCGTTTATTATTGTGCATGTAAATGGAAATCATATATTATAAGGTTGTTTAATAATATTTAGTATTTCATGTATTCCATAATTTTTTTTTAGAAGCTGCGGAATCTGGTGTGCCTGATATTCAAAGTAAAGTAGTGAAGAAAAGACAAAAAAAAAGTGATGTACAAACATTGCCTCCTTCAACTGGTATGGTGGTTTTATATTTTATGTACACTATCTTGGAAATGGTTAGATTAGGTGGTTTTTCAGTATTTATAAGAACATTATGTGACAATATTTGAAATTATATTTTCATTTTGATTAATGCAAATATTTTTTTTGCTATTATTTGCAGAATTGGTTGGCCCAAAAGCAAATGAAATGTTACAACAATCACTTAAGAAAAAGAAAAGTTATTCAACTCAAAAGGCAATATCAGTAACACCTTCAACTTCTACTTTTGAAATGATTAAAAAATACAATACAAATAATAAATATGAATTCGTGCAAGATTGGTACATCCAAATAGAAACTCCCATGAATATGTTTCCTGATATGTACCTATTTGGATCAATAGACGGAAACGAACCAGAGATATTAGGAATAATAATTAATTGCTATGCTTGCAATGAAAATGACATTGACTTTCAAGTGGAAATGATTAAAGAAAATGAGGTAAAATTAATTTCATGTCAAGTGGAGTATACAAATTTTAGACCAGATTTGATTGAAGCTTCAAGTACTGATTCAACAAATACGATAAAAAATTCAATGTTCAAGTTGGATAGCTTTGAGAGCTTCTCTAAATCTGGACTAAATAGTTGTGCAGATCTTTTAAAACGCATCACCACTGTTCTGAGATATCGTTATGTAAGAAGTAAAAAAACATCATCTGTACTTCTTCATTTACAACAAAAGGGTAAATTTTTTGATAAAATACCAGATGATAAAATTGATTCTCAATTACTTGCTTTGAGAAGAGTATATTTATCAGATTTGGAGGAGAATATAAAAGAAAGTGATTTCAAGCCCACTACAGAATTTCAAAAAACTAGGAAAGTTGAATTTGAGACAACTAACCTTGCAAACCAATGTGATGAGATTCATGAAGCTTTCAAGCATTGCTATCTATTTTCAAACTCCTTTAATAGAAAAGTGTCTGTTGAAAGATGTAAAGAAGCTCCTAAGGTGTTCAAATTAAGATCAAGAGATGATTTAAATGTTCAAGTGTTAGTGAAATCATTCCTAGAAAAATTTCAAACCTCATTACCTGATGCTCTTCTGATTCCATTTGACATCAATGAGCCTGATCCTTTGGTCAACTCTATAAAAATTATAAATGAGACAGATCTAAATTCTAAGAATATCAATTTTTGGATAGTTGATGGTCAACATACCATTCAAGCAGCGAAAGAAATTTTAACAAATCCTAAATATAATGTATCAACAGAAGCGAAAAAAAATATAAAAAACGTAATGCTCGATTCTTGCATCCATCAGTTGAACCCACTGAGGTGATCCGCATTTGTTGTCAATTAAATTCTGCAAATAAGGTATTTTATAAAACTCCATTTATTGATTGTGTGCGCTCGGCAAGGCATTTCTTAATTGCCAATGACAAATTAAAGAAAAGGAGGATTGGATGCTCTAAGACGGCTAAAGACAAGGTATGTAATTTTAATTATTTTTACATTTAAATTTTATTATTGTATCTAATTTTATTGTAGATAAATTACTAAAGCCGATAATATAAGTCATATTTTCTGATATTTATGATGATTTCACATTAGATTATAACACCTTATTTAGTTTCATTTTTACATTGGATTCTTATTAGTTTATATTTATTATTTTATCAGGTTGATGATGAAATGTTGTGCTCATTCTTCGATTGTCCAATTACAAATTTTTCTGATAAAAAAATTCTCTTATATCTTGATGAACCTATTTGGGATAAATGGGACACTGTTTTTAACTGTTACCAACTAGGCACATTAAAGTGTTCTCCAAGCCAGCCTGATTTTGAGAACTACAAGAAAAATAGTCTACACAGTTTGACAGCAGCTACTTTTCGGCCCCTTCAAGGATTAACCATGGAAGAAATTGCTTCAGTAGCAGATAAGCTATTGGATGGAACCATTTGGTTTTCTATTCCAATTAATCATCCAACAAATGCCATAAAAATAAAAGATTATTGTTCTAAATTGAAAACCAACAGAACAATATTGGATGCAATGGTTACATATTGTCAAAGTCATGATCAGAACTTGAATGAGATGACTCTTACCACACTCAACATTCTTGAGCATTATGAAATTAATGATATCATATTCACCAATTTTTGCAACACGGTGGAGGGGTCTACTTATGTCAAAGGAACACGTAATACAAAGATAGAGTCCCTTTCTCAGCAAGCATGTGGAGTCCTTGACAGAATGATAAATGGATCAACAAGTGTTCAACAGGTTGATAACAATTTTGAATTTGGTTGTCATTTTGAAGGCCCTGATATTTTGTCAACACTTTTGCACTCTTTTCCATGTCAGTTGCAACCATTTTTACACACTGACCTTGTTGTTTTGGACACACTAGCTTTGAAAAAAGAAAAATTCAACAAGGGGTATTACATTGAATTTTTTCGATTTCTTATCGAAAAAAATGAGTTGAATGACTTTACTATACTTCTCTTAGTAGAAATTTGGTTTTGTAATGATATACGCGAGTCTTTGGAAATTTCGATAAAGAAATCCAAGTTCAATTATAAAATTACTAGTGGCATTTATGAATATAATTGCCAAAACAATTATAGTTATGATATAGTTCTTACTATACATTTCTATACTTCAGAATTAAAAATTTTGGAGGCTATAAAATACTCTCACACATTTGAAGACACATTTGATGAAAATGAGAGAGATTATGATTTTTGGATGGATTTAGTGGAAAAGCACCAACAATGTAGTGATGCAAAAGTGGTTATTTCTCTTTATGCGGGGAAAATTTTTATCAAGGCCTGTTGTACATATGGAAGAAGAATTTCATGTGTTGTGCAAACAGAGTCACAAAGGACAATCATGTTAAATCATTACAAATCTTTTCAACTATCAAATCCAGTACCCATTAACTTCTTGGAGAATTCAGGTACTACAATTCATTTCTTTATTTTCTTATAATACATTGGATACTATTTTTTTCATATTTCTTAATTGTCAAAGTGTTTACTAAAATGACTAATGATGGAGATTCTAAAACAGAGAATGATGAAAGTGGGAAGAAACAAATTAATCAACATAGTGCTTATATTGTTGAAAAAAGTATGGATATGGAAATAGGAGGAGAAGGAGGAGAGGAAGAAGTTATCAACACAGGTACATAATTTGTTTAGTTTTTTCTCTTGATAATTTTTCAATTTATTTAATTTCCATATTCATAATATTTTTGGATGACTATTATAGGGAATTATGAGATGAATGAAATTAATCAAGACAATGACCATGGAACGATGGAGATAGAAATGGGTATTAATCATTGTATCTCTATCTTTTTTTATTTTATTATTATTCTATTTTTCTTTTTTTTTGTGATTCATATCCATTTCATATGTTGATTATAGTTGGAAATAAAGAGAATGAATATAATGACCAAGGTATTGTCCCAAAAAACTACAACCAAGAACCAAATATAACATCAGGTACTTATAATTTGTCCACTTGTTTTCCTTGTTATTTAATGATTCTATTAATTTTCACAATTCAAAATAGAAGTACAATCGGTATTTGATTGAAGGTTTAATATGTTTACTCCAGGTCCTGTCCAGATGATAAAAGAACTTATTGTTTCATCTATAAATATTGAAAAAACCACTCAAGGTAAGTGTATTGTTTCAACAATTTTTTTAGTAATTTTTGTAACATGAATAAAATGGTTTGACTATATTATTTTCCATTGTGTTGCAGCCAAAATAACTGAAAAGAAACTAGTTATTTTTGAACTAAAGGACATTTTTTATCATAGCATTGATGATGAAGCAACAAACAAAGGGCATATTGAGAAAATGGGAGCTGATGCTGATTACACAATAGAGAAAAAACTATTTTGGATTCATCCACATGCAAAATCATTTTTTGAAATGTGTTTTAAAAATGAATCTCTTGACATTGCAATTTGGACGAAAGCTTTGAAACAAAGCACAACAAGATTTCTAAAAAAGTTGGTTTTAGAAACATTACAAGATAAATTTCTGTTTAAGTGGACTGCTTCAGACTGTAAGCCACAAAAGGGACATAAGGTCATTGACAATTCAACGAAAGTTATACACACTAAATCATTGAAAAAAGTGTGGGAAATGCATACCCAATATGATGCAACCAATACTATTATAGTTGATTGTTTAATTGAGAGAGTGAAAGAGAATCCAAAAGAAAATGTGATTCTTGCCCCTCCATTCATTGCAGCAAATGAAGGGGATAATTGGTTGATCCATGAGCTATGGAGAATGTTGCATAAACTCAACAAGGCTACGGATGTGCGAGCTATTTTGAAGGATGTCCAATTATATTTAGAAGTACCTTAAGATTACATATGTCTATATCATGATGTTATATGTATGACATCATGATTGATTACTTTTATTTCACAACACTAATAAAAGAATTGTTGATTTGGTTTGTCATTTCTAAAAATCAAATATTTTTATTTTATTTATTTTTGGTGAGATGAATGGTCATTTAATGTTTTCATATCAAAATTTCCCAGTCTATATTTTTTGTTTTACAATGGATTACATTGTATGTAAAATTAATAGGTAATTGTTCTATTTGTTTTAATTAGATCATTACAATTATTTGCTTTAAATGCGGTTTAACTTATTGTTATACCTCTTAGAAATTAGTAATTTGAAGGATGACCCATTGAATTCTTATAACCCTATTTATTCCATATAAGTTGAAAAATTATATTAAGTTGTATGTAACACCAACAATAAACATACAATTTGCACTAAAAGAAGCACAAACAAAAACTAAGGTAGAAACTCTATAAATTAACATATAATTAATCAGGTTTGAAATTTAAAAATTGTGTTATATTGTATGTGAAAATTAATAAAAAAATAGTTTGTTTATTTGCGCTAGACCATTATAATTATATTTTTCAATTGCAATTATATAAATCATTATAAGTCTTAAAATTAATGATCTAAATGGTGGGTCAATGCTTTCTTATAATACTTTTGTTCCATACAAATTAAATAAAGGTATTAGGTTGTATGTATAAAGTAAACATATTATTTGTTTGTTCATTTTAATGGAGCAATTGTATTTGTATTTTGTGATACTTTGAACTCATTGTAAAATTGCCTTTGCATATAAATGGAAACTGTTCATAATAAATGTTAACATCATTTTTAAAATGATAGGTTTTTATGTCCTTAAGCAATGAAGTGTTGAAGTGGAGATATGTTAATATCATACATGTGGTTGCAGTGAAAATGCAGATGGGAATTACTACAAGTCAAAAGATGTTGTTGATATTCGAAATGGAAGGAGTATTCTTCCAATCATACACCAAAGATGAACAAGATTTTCAGATTCAAAGAGAACCAGACTGGTAGTTTGGTGATAGGTCCTATTTTTTAAGGCCTTTTTATTCAAAAGTATTAAAATATTGCTTAAGAAATTATGATGTCGCAATATGGACATTAAATGTCACTGACAAGTACATCCGAAAAGTACTTCGAAAATCAAATATTGATATAGAGGACTTTAAATTTACATGGGACAGATCTCATTGTCATTTGCAAACAAAATTGGAAGCAGGGAGAACAAGACAATTTTATGAGAAAAAGTTGATTGATGTGTGGTGCCAATATGGAGATAATTATGAAGAATCAAATGTATTGCTAATAGATACAGAAAAGCATACTTCTCAATTCATGGGATATCGATCAAACCACATCTTGATAAAATCGTATACAGGAAAAGAGCAAGATACGTGGCTTATGCAAGTTTTATTCCCCTTTCTTAAGACACTTCATCGTATCAAACAAAAACATGAGTACATTCGAATGTTCAATAGAACATGTACTTCATTGTAGTTCATGGAGATAATTTCTTTTATAAATTTGTTGAAAAGTACATTCCAAATTTTCAATACATTTTGGACATAGTTTTTGTTGAATCAATTTGTATGATTTTATATTTTTTGAAATAGATGGAAATTGCCAATTATATTAATATGTTTATTTCTTATTATTTATAAATGTTTTTGCAATGACTGCTGTATCAATTTTTTTCTAAGATGTGTGTGTGTGCGCACGTGTTCTTAAATGAATTGTTTGCCATTCAAATTATCTTATATGAACCATCTTATAATGATTTTTTTGATGACTTATGTTTAATTATATGTATCAATAATCATATATAAATGTGAAATATAAGTTTTCAAATAGAACTCCTTGCAAACAAAGGTTCTATTCTTACTAAAGAAATTATAACAATTTACTTGATAAATGTTATGTGCATTATTCACTATTCACAATGTATTATTCACTATTGAGGTTAATGAGAAATGTGCCATAGGTAAATGATTTGATCTTTTTGAATCATAAGATATGTGACTTCTCAATTGATAGTTTTCATAAATTTATATTCTTAAATCAATTAATGGTTGTAACTGCAATCATATCATATTGAAAATCAATAAGGCACAAAGTTAGTTATTCATTGTTTACATATTAAATGCACTAATATGAGTGCATAAATGTGATGTGTAATTCTTTAGATAAAATTATATTGTAAATAATTTTGCATTTCTTAAAAAAACATATATATGAGGATAACGATTGATAAGTGGCTTATCAAGGTTTGATTAGATACTATCATGGATCTCATCTCATTTAATTAAATTAATCCAAAGGACATTTTTTATCCTAGCATTGATGATGAAGCAACAAACAAAGGGCATATTGAGAAAATGGGAGCTGATGCTGATTACACAATAGAGAAAAAACTATTTTGGATTCATCCACATGCAAAATCATTTTTTGAAATGTGTTTCAAAAATGAATCTCTTGACATTGCAATTTGGACGACAGCTTTGAAACAAAGCACAACAAGATTTCTAAAAAAGTTGGTTTCAAAAAGATTACAAGATAAATTTCTGTTTAAGTGGACTGCTTCAGACTGTAAGCCACAAAAGGGACATAAGGTCATTGACAATTCAACGAAAGTTATACACACTAAATCATTGAAAAAAGTGTGGGAAATGCATACCCAATATGATGCAACCACTACTATTATAGTTGATTGTTTAATTGAGAGAGTGAAAGAGAATCCAAAAGAAAATGTGATTCTTGCCCCTCCATTCATTGGAGCAAATCAAGGGTATAATTGGTTGATCCATGAGCTATGGAGAATATTGCATAAACTCAACAAGGCTACGAATGTGCGAGCTATTTTGAAGGATGTCCAATTATATTTAGAAGTACCTTAAGATTACATATGTCTATATCATGATGTTATATGTATGACATCATGATTGATTACTTTTATTTCACAACACTAATAAAAGAATTGTTGATTTGGTTTGTCATTTCTAAAAATCAAATATTTTTATTTTATTTATTTTTGGTGAGATGAATGGTCATTTAATGTTTTCATATCAAAATTTCCCAGTCTATATTTTTTGTTTTACAATGGATTACATTGTATGTAAAATTAATAGGTAATTGTTCTATTGGTTTTAATTAGATCATTACAATTATTTGCTTTAAATGCGGTTTAAGTTATTGTTATACCTCTTAGAAATTAGTAATTTGAAGGATGACCCATTGCATTCTTATAACCCTATTTATTCCATATAAGTTGAAAAATTATATTAAGTTGTATGTAACACCAACAATAAACATACAATTTGCACTAAAAGAAGCACAAAAAAAGTTAAGGTAGAAACTCTATAAATTAACATATAATTAATCAGGTTTGAAATTTAAAAATTGTGTTATATTGTATGTGAAAATTAATAAAAAATTAGTTTGTTTAGTTGCGCTAGACCATTATAATTATATTTTTCAATTGCAATTATATAAATCGTTATAATTCTTAAAATTAATGATCTAAATGGTGGGTCAATGCTTTCTTATAACACTTTTGTTCCATACAAATTAAATAAAGGTATTAGGTTGTATGTATAAAGTAAACATATTATTTGTTTGTTCATTTTAATGGAGCAATTGTATTTGTATTTTGTGATACTTTGAACTCATTGTAAAATTGCCTTTGCATACAAATGGAAACTGTTCATAATAAATGTTAACATCATTTTTAAAATGATAGGTTTTTATGTCCTTAAGCAATGAAGTGTTGAAGTGGAGATATGTTAATATCATAGATGTGGTTGCAGTGCAAATGCAGATGGGAATTACTACAAGTCAAAAGATGTTGTTGATATTCGAAATGGAAGGAGTATTCTTCCAATCATACACCAAAGATGAACAAGATTTTCATATTCAAAGAGAACCAGACTGGCAGTTTGGTGATAGGTCCTATTTTTTAAGGCCTTTTTATTCAAAAGTATTAAAATATTGCTTAATAAATTATGATGCCGCAATATTGACATTAAATGTCACTGACAAGTACATCCGAAAAGTACTTGAAAAATCAAATATTGATATAGAGGAATTTAAATTTGCATGGGACAGATCTCATTGTCATTTGCAAACAAACTTGGAAGCAGGGAGAACAAGACAATTTTATGAGAAAAAGTTGATTGATGTGTGGTGCCAATATGGAGATAATTATGAAGAATCAAATGTATTGCTAATAGATACAGAAAAGCATACTTCTCAATTCATGGGATATCGATCAAACCACATCTTGATAAAATCGTATACAGGAAAAGAGCAAGATACGTGGCTTATGCAAGTTTTATTCCCCTTTCTTAAGACACTTCATCGTATCAAACAAAAACATGAGTACATTCGAATGTTCAATAGAACATGTACTTCATTGTAGTTCATGGAGATAATTTCTTTTATAAATTTGTTGAAAAGTACATTCCAAATTTTCAATACATTTTGGACATAGTTTTTGTTGAATCAATTTGTATGATTTTATATTTTTTGAAATAGATGGAAATTGCCAATTATATTAATATGTTTATTTCTTATTATTTATAAATGTTTTTGCAATGACTGTTGTATCGATTTTTTTCTAAGATGTGTGTGTGCGCGCACGTGTTCTTAAATGAATTGTTTGCCATTCAAATTATCTTATATGAACCATCTTATAATGATTTTTTTGATGACTGATGTTTAATTATATGTATCAATAATAATATATAAATGTGAAATATAAGTTTTCAAATAGAACTCCTTGCAAACAAAGGTGCTATTCTTACTAAAGAAATTATAACAATTTACTTGATAAATGTTATGTGCATTATTCACTATTCACAATGTATTATTCACTATTGAGGTTAATGAGAAATGTGCCATAGGTAAATGATTTGATCTTTTTGAATCATAAGATATGTGACTTCTCAATTGATAGTTTTCATAAATTGATATGCTTAAATCAATTAATGGTTGTAACTGCAATCATATCATATTGAAAATCAATAAGGCACAAAGTTAGTTATTCATTGTTTACATATAAAATGCACTAATATGAGTGCATAAATGTGATGTGTAATTCTTTAGATAAAATTATATTGTAAATAATTTTGCATTTCTTAAAAAAACATATATATGAGGATAACGATTGATAAGTGGCTTATCAAGGTTTGATTAGATACTATCATGGATCTCATCTCATTTAATTAAATTAATCCAAAGGACATTTTTTATCCTAGCATTGATGATGAAGCAACAAACAAAGGGCATATTGAGAAAATGGGAGCTGATGCTGATTACACAATAGAGAAAAAACTATTTTGGATTCATCCACATGCAAAATCATTTTTTGAAATGTGTTTCAAAAATGAATCTCTTGACATTGCAATTTGGACGACAGCTTTGAAACAAAGCACAACAAGATTTCTAAAAAAGTTGGTTTCAAAAAGATTACAAGATAAATTTTTGTTTAAGTGGACTGCTTCAGACTGTAAGCCACAAAAGGGACATAAGGTCATTGACAATTCAACGAAAGTTATACACACTAAATAATTGAAAAAAGTGTGGGAAATGCATACCCAATATGATGCAACCACTACTATTATAGTTGATTGTTTAATTGAGAGAGTGAAAGAGAATCCAAAAGAAAATGTGATTCTTGCCCCTCCATTCATTGGAGCAAATCAAGGGTATAATTGGTTGATCCATGAGCTATGGAGAATATTGCATAAACTCAACAAGGCTACGGATGTGCGAGCTATTTTGAAGGATGTCC
Source organism: Pinus tabuliformis (assembly GCA_031772625.1). Classification (NCBI taxonomy): domain Eukaryota; kingdom Viridiplantae; phylum Streptophyta; class Pinopsida; order Pinales; family Pinaceae; genus Pinus; species Pinus tabuliformis. The sequence continues at coordinate 779,438,440 of CM062818.1, forward strand.
AATTATATTTAGAAGTACCTTAAGATTACATATGTCTATATCATGATGTTATATGTATGACATCATGATTGATTACTTTTATTTCACAACACTAATAAAAGAATTGTTGATTTGGTTTGTCATTTCTAAAAATCAAATATTTTTATTTTATTTATTTTTGGTGAGATGAATGGTCATTTAATGTTTTCATATCAAAATTTCCCAGTCTATATTTTTTGTTTTACAATGGATTACATTGTATGTAAAATTAATAGGTAATTGTTCTATTGGTTTTAATTAGATCATTACAATTATTTGCTTTAAATGCGGTTTAAGTTATTGTTATACCTCTTAGAAATTAGTAATTTGAAGGATGACCCATTGCATTCTTATAACCCTATTTATTCCATATAAGTTGAAAAATTATATTAAGTTGTATGTAACACCAACAATAAACATACAATTTGGACTAAAAGAAGCACAAAAAAAAGTTAAGGTAGAAACTCTATAAATTAACATATAATTAATCAGGTTTGAAATTTAAAAATTGTGTTATATTGTATGTGAAAATTAATAAAAAATTAGTTTGTTTAGTTGCGCTAGACCATTATAATTATATTTTTCAATTGCAATTATATAAATCATTATAATTCTTAAAATTAATGATCTAAATGGTGGGTCAATGCTTTCTTATAACACTTTTGTTCCATACAAATTAAATAAAGGTATTAGGTTGTATGTATAAAGTAAACATATTATTTCTTTGTTCATTTTAATGGAGCAATTGTATTTGTATTTTGTGATACTTTGAACTCATTGTAAAATTGCCTTTGCATACAAATGGAAACTGTTCATAATAAATATTAACATCATTTTTAAAATGATAGGTTTTTATGTCCTTAAGCAATGAAGTGTTGAAGTGGAGATATGTTAATATCATAGATGTGGTTACAGTGAAAATGCAGATGGGAATTACTACAAGTCAAAAGATGTTGTTGATATTCGAAATGGAAGGAGTATTCTTCCAATCATACACCAAAGATGAACAAGATTTCATATTCAAAGAGAACCAGACTGGCAGTTTGGTGATAGGTCCTATTTTTAAGGCCTTTTTATTCAAAAGTATTAAAATATTGCTTAATAAATTATGATGCCGCAATATTGACATTAAATGTCACTGACAAGTACATCCGAAAAGTACTTGAAAAATCAAATATTGATATAGAGGAATTTAAATTTGCATGGGACAGATCTCATTGTCATTTGCAAACAAACTTGGAAGCAGGGAGAACAAGACAATTTTATGAGAAAAAGTTGATTGATGTGTGGTGCCAATATGGAGATAATTATGAAGAATCAAATGTATTGCTAATAGATACAGAAAAGCATACTTCTCAATTCATGGGATATCGATCAAACCACATCTTGATAAAATCGTATACAGGAAAAGAGCAAGATACGTGGCTTATGCAAGTTTTATTCCCCTTTCTTAAGACACTTCATCGTATCAAACAAAAACATGAGTACATTCGAATGTTCAATAGAACATGTACTTCATTGTAGTTCATGGAGATAATTTCTTTTATAAATTTGTTGAAAAGTACCTTCCAAATTTTCAATACATTTTGGACATAGTTTTTGTTGAATCAATTTGTATGATTTTATATTTTTTGAAATAGATGGAAATTGCCAATTATATTAATATGTTTATTTCTTATTATTTATAAATGTTTTTGCAATGACTGCTGTATCGATTTTTTTCTAAGATGTGTGTGTGCGTGCGCGTGTTCTTAAATGAATTGTTTGCCATTCAAATTATCTTATATGAACCATCTTATAATGATTTTTTTGATGACTTATGTTTAATTATATGTATCAATAATCATATATAAATGTGAAATATAAGTTTTCAAATAGAACTCCTTGCAAACAAAGGTGCTATTCTTACTAAAGAAATTATAACAATTTACTTGATAAATGTTATGTGCATTATTCACTATTCACAATGCATTATTCACTATTAAGGTTAACGAGAAATGTGCCATAGGTAAATGATTTGATCTTTTTGAATCATAAGATATGTGATTTCTCAATTGATAGTTTTCATAAATTTATATGCTTAAATCAATTAATGGTTGTAACTGCAATCATATCATATTGAAAATAAATAAGGCACAAAGTTAGTTATTCATTGTTTACATATAAAATGCACTAATATGAGTGCATAAATGTGATGTGTAATTCTTTAGATAAAATTATATTGTAAATAATTTTGCATTTCTTAAAAAAACATATGTATGAGGATAACGATTGATAAGTGGCTTATCAAGGTTTGATTAGATACTATCATGGATTAATTTAATTAAATGAGATGAGATGAGATGACTAACAAAGGGGCCGTAGGAAATTGAGCACAAGAACATTTTACTAAGGTTTTAATAGACTAGTTTCAATGCAATGCAAGGGACACGTCATCTCAATAGTTTTAATGACTAATTAAATTTCTATTTAACTATCATGTGGTTTAATATGAATGTACAAATGTGAAATTGTTATTTCTAGAATAAAAACCATGTAAAGAAAATGAATTTTCTAATAAAACATGGATTAATGAATTCACCATGAGCATTAAGTAGACTATTTAAGCTCATTCAACAGATGGGCCATAAATGGATGCCTTTAAACTTTTTACACCATATGACATGCTTTCACCATCAATATTAACATTTTGTAAATTTCAAATCTTAAATAAACTATTTGTACTTAAAATAATCTCATAGAATCCAACAAGACTTGGAAGTTATTTATTGAATTTTATTTAGTTATATGTATTCATACAAGTTTAAAAATGTAATTTATTTTTGAAATAAATCTATTAATGCAAGTAAAGATATATCTTATACAAAAATATTTAATATTAATTGATAATTAGATTTAAGTGGTTTATTCATGCTACATGAAAAATCCAATGTCATAGATGAATGCCTTTTAATACACATTTAATCTTCAAAATCAATATCTTAATGATAATTTAGAAGTATTTACATTAAGTATTTAATAATTAAAGAACATGGGGACTTATATAAATTTCAACTAAAATACATGAGTTACGTTTCACATTTATTTCTTCCCCATTAAAAATGCTTATCATTTTCTCTTCTTAGTGAAAGTAATGGTCAATCATGGTTTTCCATACTATTGGTTGACACTAAATTTACATCGAGACTATTATTGGTTTTGACAATGTTTACAAGGAGAGATCAATATCCACACGGCCATCAATCGTTCTAATATTTGAAAACCCCTGCCTCCACTACTTACAAGAATTCACCACTAAAGTTTCTTGTTTACTTCATTTTGTGACACTGTCCATCATAATGGAATGACCTAAATACCAATTTAAGAACTTTGATTTGATGTACTTGGATTTGAGTGGAGATAGACCAATGGTGCCTAACCTTCTTGAAATACGTAGATCAACAATGTATAACGTTTATAGTATATGCCTGCATTCTATGAAGATGAATGATGACCCCCTCATTAGTGCTTCATAAATGCACAAAGGGGCCGTATGAAATTGAGCACAAGAACATTTTACTAAGGTTTTAATAGACTAGTTTCAATGCAATGCAAGAGACACCTATCCTTGTCATTTACAGGAAGATCCTTACATCACCATCATTCAATCAACAAATCCCTTGTAGGTTGGGGGAAACGAGGTTAGAGTTGCGAGACATAAAATTTAAACATCGATAAATCTAGCATGTTATCCATAACTATAATATCTTGATTGGATGTTTGACATACGAATATGATTTAACTTAAATCAATTTCTTCTAAGAGTTTGATTTCACACTCCTATTTTGTATTGATACTATTATACATAACAACCCCATGTTTGACCTATTCATGATCTATAATTGGTTAGAAATTACTTGCAAATTATTTTAATGTTGAATCAATTTAATATGGAAATTTACAAAAAAAAAATAATGTTGTTGGAGGCCTTGTAATAGAATACTTCCAAATTTAATGAAATATGTGTTTCTTCACCCTTCATTTGATGTTCATAACCCTTGCATAATTCACTTTTACATTCCCGCTAAGGAATAATGTTACTAATACTCTTATTCCTATTTTTTTTTGTTCAAATACATAGCATTATGTTGTTTGATTATGCTACATTCTCTTTATCTTTACCATTAATTTGATGTTCATAACCCATTAATCACGTATATATTCCTGTTAAGGAATAATGTTTATATTACTATTATTCCTTGTTTTTTTGTTCAAATAAACAGCATTTTGTTGTTGTCAACCTTGGTTTATTTCCACAATGCTTGAAATACCTAATTTATCTATATGAAATAATGTAGTTTGCAATAACATTTATAATTGGTTGAATTGATGTTTAAATTTTATTTTAATAACCGTTAATTATTTTCCATCTTTTATTCCAAAAATATTTGTTTCCAAATTATGAGACATCACTTATTTATTTGACATCACGTTTTGTTTGCAGCATCTATTTGGTTAACTTTTATTTGAAAAAATATATTTATATTTTGCAAGTTAAGTGAAGTGAAGACTTATGTCACTTTTTTATTGAACATTAGTTTTTTTCTTAGTTTATTTATCCCTTAATGATTATAAGATTTATAATATATACAAAATTATTACTTAAAATATACTATTTTATTTTATTTCAACTTTTTAACTGATCATTTAAAATATAAATTTTATATGAAAAAAAAAATGAATAGTAAATTTTTAATATATTTTATCTAAAAATTTTGTTATATTAACTTTGTTTTCCCAATAAAATATTTATAAATAAATCATAATATTCAAATCTTATTCCATGGGCAATTCAGACTTACTAGTGAAATTTACAAAAACATTATGATCATTTCAATTTTCAGTGTAATATTTATAAATAAATCAGAATATTAGAATCTTCTCTATGTATTCATGGGCTTACTCTAGTTTATTGTATCTAGGGTTTTATGGTGCATAAAGTGTTTTACTTGCAATCATTAAGTTTATCAACCTAAATTGTTTTACTCAATCACTAAGTCTATCTATTTTTAAATTGTCTTTAAAATAATAAAATGTGTATTTCATTTAAATTTCATAATTTGATAATATTTTTAAAAATATACACAATTTTTGTGAGTTGTATTTGGAACTTTTACCCTATTTTCCCATTACAAAGGTTCATTATTACATAAATTGAATAACACGTTATTATTTAAAATATTTATTTTATTTTATTTCAACTTTTTAATTTATGATTTAAAATATAAATATTTTATATGAAAAAAATGAATGAGTGGTAAATTTTTAATATACTTTATCTGTAAATTTTGTTATATTTAACTTTCTTTTATATGGAGAATATAATATTTATAAATAAATCATACTATTAAAATCTTACTCAATGGAGGATTCAGACTAACTAGTGCAATTTACAATAAATTACGATCATTTCAATTTTTGGTGTAATATACTTTGATTCATATATTTCAATAATATATTTTTATCTATATATTATATTTTATTAATGTATTTTATTTTATTTTTATATTTTTTTCAGCATTGTTTAATTTTTTCTGTTTGGAGTTTTTGGTTTGAATTAGAGGAAATATATTTTGGTAAGTTTTTGTTATTTATAATATGTTTTTGAATGCATCAATTACTAGGGTGTAGATTTGATGGGCACTCCCACCTGTCAAGTAAATTCTTGATCATGGTTTCCTTTTAAAAGTGTGCTTCACATGGCTTTTGATTTTTATTTTTACCTGTCATTTAGATATCATGTATTATTTGATTTTGTTAGTAACATCAATAGTACGGACTTAACTTCCATGGAATATTTTAGAATATTGATAGTAGTATACAAAATTCAATGGTTGAGATGTATCTCAAAAGTAGTTATGCTCTTTTAACAATTTTAATTAAATTCATTAATTAAAGAAAATGTCATATGAAGTGACTTGTGATTTTTGGGACGTGTTGTATTGATAAGGGATGTTATTTCCCAATCGGATTGTAACAAAGTCTATTTATAGATTGAGATTCTCCGATGTAAAGTCCAAGTAAATCTCCATGATTAAGAATCTTATTCCATGTTCTTTTAAATATATGTATGCTTAACGTATATATGAATTATTTTTTATAAATAATAATATTCTTTAAAATAATGATATTTGTTTAGTTTTTATTATTTTTTACTTCTAGCCACATGAGATGCATATGAAGTAATTGTTCTAATTCTTATTATGGGTTGTTGCAAATATGCTTTTAGCTCTCTCTCTCTCTCTCTCTCTCTCTCTCTCTCTCTCTCTCTCTCTCTTTTGCATGATCTCTCTCTCACCTTCTCTCACCTTCTCTTCCCACTGTCTCCCAACTCATATCTATCTCATGATCCTTCCCCTTTAATTTATCTCTCCATCTACTCCCTCTCCTTCTCTCGTTATCCCCCCACCTCTACCTCTCTGTCCTCCCTCCCTCACTCTATCATTTTCTCTCAAACCTTGCATCCCTCTCTGCCCACTCTCTTCTACATGTTCTCGATATCTTTATCTCCACACGCTATCTCTCAATCTCCCCTTCTTATTATCTCTCTATCTCTATCTCCCATGCCCTATCTCTCAAACCATCCCTATTTTCCGCATATCTCGATCTCCCTCTCTCTCAATCCCACCCTATTTTCCCATGACTCCCTCTCTCTCTCTGCCCCTCGTCTCGATGTCCATATTTTTCTCAGACACTATCATGCTCTTCCCTCATGTCTCTCTCTCTGATGCTCCCTTTATTTCTCTCCACTATCATGCTCCCTCTGTCTCTCCCCCAAATTCTCTCCCTCCCTCCCTTGCGCTCTCTCTCAAACCCTCCAAATTATCCCCCCTCTCATTCTACCTCGCCTCCCATTCTAACCTTGCCTCTCTCTCTCTCTCTCTCTCTCTCTCTCTCTCTCTCTCTCTCTCTCTCTCTCTCCCCCTATCATTGTTTCCCTTGCACCCTCTCTCACCCTCCCTATCTCTATGTCCCTATCTCCCTGCCTCCCTCTCTTTCTCTCTCTCCCTCTCCACTTTGCTTCCTCTCCCCTCTAACTCTCACCACTGTCCCTCCCTCCCTCTCTCACTACCAGCCCCCCTTACCCTCTGTCTCTCCCATGTGCCCTTCCTCCCTCTCTCTCTTGCTTTCAACCCTTGTTACCCTCTCCCTCTCTCTCTCTTCTCACTCTCTCCCCCACCTTTAGCTCCCTCTCCCTATCGTTATCTCTCTTTCCCTCCTACTCTCTATCTCTCTCCCCCAACCTTATATTGACTTTCTCTCTCCCCTTCTCCCTCTCACCCTCCCTCTCTCTTCCACTCTCACTCTCTAGCCCCCTTCCCCTCTCCCTCTCTCTTTCTTTCTTTCCCCCCATCACTCTCTCCCATACATTTTCCCTCTCGCTCACTCTCTCTCTCACTCTCTCTCTCACTATCTCTCTCTCTCTCTACACTTAACTCTATCTCTCTCCCCCCACTTAAATTTCTCTCTCTCTCCCCCTCCTGCCTTCCTCCTCCATCTCTCCCTCCCTCTCCTCCTTTCTCCCTACCCTCCTCCTTCCACTTCCCACCCTCTCTTCCTCTCTCCCTCCCTCTCCCTCGTTCTCTCACTCTCTCTCCCCATCACTCCCTATTTTCCACACTCGCTCTACTTTTTTCCCACCTATCCTTCCTCCCACTACTCTCTTTCTATCTCCTACCCTCTCTTCCTCTCTCTCTCCCTCCCTCTCCCTCTCTCTATCACTCTCTCTCACCCTCCTTCCCTCCTTTCAACACTCTCTCTATCTCTCTCCGTGACACCCTTCCTCCTCCCTCCCTCTACTATCTCTCTCCCTCCGCCTCTCTCTCTAGCCACCCCCTCTCCATCCCTTCCTCATTTTCTCTCTCCCCCTATCTCTATGTCTCTCCCTACTCCTCCATCTCTCCAACACACCATTCTTCCCTCTCCCTCTCTCTCCATCCCTATTTCCTCCCTCTATCTCCCTATCTATCTCTTTTCATCCATCCCTCATTTATATGCTTCTCTACACCCTCACTCCCTCTCTTCTATCCTTCCCACTCTCCCCCTGCTCTCCTCCTCTCTCCTTACCCCCTACCCTTGCATGTCAAACAAATTTGTATCAATAAAGCAAACACAACACAGATACAAGAGAATCAATATAAATATAAACATATATTAAAAACTACAATTCATCATTATTCAAATATATATATATATATATATATATATATATATATATATATATATATACATTTAATTCATTGTCAATTAAAATCAATTTATTTAAATGGATAGCAAAACACTTCCAATATCACATACATATTAAATTAGAATAATCGTAAATTATAATTAAAAAAAAACATATTCCAAAAACAAACTAAAAAAGATTTAACTTTTGTACGATAGAATAAAATAATTACTAATTAGAAACGTGAGATCCATATGGAGTAATTGTTTTGATTCTTATTATGGATTGTTGCAAATATGCTTTTACCATCCATCTCTCTCTCTCTCTCTCTCTCCTGCATAATCTCTCTCTCACCTTATCTCCCCACTCATCTCTATCTCACGCTCCTTCCCTTGCAGTTTATCTCACCATCTACTCCCTCGCCTTCTCTCTTTATCCCCCCACCTCTACCTCTCTCTCCTCCCTCCCTCACTCTATCCTTTTCTCTCAATAATTGCATCGCTCTTCCCCCTCTCTTATACATGTTCTTGATATCTTTCTGTCTAGACCCTTCCTCTCAGTCTCCCCCCCTTATTCTCTCTCTATCACCCATGCCTTATGTCTCAAACTGTCCTGATTTTCCCCATATCTCTCTCTCCCTCTCCCTCTATGCCACTTCTCCATGTTCATCTTTGTCTCACACACTATCATGCTCTTCCCTCATCTCTCTCTCCCCTCCCTCTCTATTGTCTCTCTCTCCACTGTTGTTTCCCTCCCTCTGGCTATCGCCATCCCAATCTCGCTCCCTCTCTCTCTTGCACTCATGTGCCCTCCCTCACTCTTTCTCTCTCTATCGATCCCCCTTACCCTCTCTCTCTCACGCACCCTCCCTATCTCTCTCTTTTTGGCTCATGCACTCTCTCTTCCCCACCTCTAGCTCCCTCTCCCTATCCTTATCTCTGTTTCCCTCCTACTCTCTATCTCTCCCCCCCAACCTTATGTTGAACTTGTCTCTACCCTTCCCACTCTCACCCTCCCTCTCTCTTCCCATCTCACTCTCTATTCCCTTTCCCCTCCCTCTCTCTTCTCTCTCTCTCCCCCCCCCCCACATATCTCTCCATTACACTTCCCCTTTCCCTCTCTCCCACTCCCTCCCATTCGTTTTCCCACCCTCTCTCTCCCTCTTTCTCCCACTCCCCCTCCCTTCCTCCTCCTCCATCTCTCCCTCCCTCTACTTCTTTCTCTCGTCCTTCCTCTCTCCCTTTTCCACCCTCTCTACCACTCTCCCTTTGTCTCCCTCTTTCTCTCACTCTCTCTCCCTCCTGCACTTCCTCCCACTACTTTCTCTATATATCCTACCCTCTCTTCCTCTCTCTCTCTCTCTGCCCTCCATCTCCCTCTTTCTATCACTCTCTCTTCCCCTCCCTCCTTACTTTCCATACTCTCCCTCCCTCCTCCACCTCTCTCTCTCCCTCCTACCTTTCCTCCCCCTCCCTCTCCCTCTCCCACCCTCCCTCTCCCTCTCTCTCTCCCTCTCCCTCCTTCTATCACTCTCTATCCCCCTCCATCCTTATTTTCCATACTCTCTCTATCTCCTCCGCCTCTCTGTCTCCATCCTCCTTCCCTCCTCCACCTCTCTCCCTCCCTCCTTCACCTCTCTCCCGCCTCCACCTCTCTCTCCAGCCACTGCCTCTCCCTCCCTTCCTCTTTTTCTCTCTCCCCCTATATCTATGTCTCTCCCTCCTCCTTCCCCTCTCCCATCCACAATTCTTCCCTCTCCCTCCCTCTATATCCCTACTCCCTCCCTCTATATCCCTATCTACATCTTTCTATCCATCCCTCCTTTATATGTCTCTCTACACCCTCACTCCCTCTCTCCTCTCATTCCCACACTCCCCCCACTCTCCTTCTTTCTCCTTACCCCCTCTATATATATATAAACATTTATTTAATTGTCAGTTAAAAACAATTTATTTAGATTAATGATAAAACACTTACAATATTAGATACATATTACATTAGAATAACAATGTTGAGAATCTATGCAAAAATAAATAATCTTACCAAAACAATTTGAACATGTTAAAAAATAAATTAAGCAAAGGATGAATGTAACAAAAATGATGTGAAATAGGTACATCGATCTTTCTTTTATATTTTAGAATATTAGTTATTTTAGAACATTGCGATCTCTAACAGCTACTCAAACCAAATTAATAAGAAAGTGTGAGATCTATCCAGCCAAGCGTGAAAGGTTAAACAACTACAATAATCCCAAACCATATATTTTGCATTGAGATTAGCATAACTTATTGCAAGCATTATCAACGTAAACGAGGGTTTACACATAAACAATTGTTTGTAGCAGCAATAAAGTAAGAATCATAAAAGGCTAAACATTACGCCTTAGAGAGATTGTAAATATACATATTGTGAGAACTATAGAGAGTTTCGTGCTATTAAGAAACTGTAGAGGAGTGCGGTTAGTATCAACACCATGGATAATTGAAAGGAGGACTCTCTTAATCAACCTTGAGCCAAATCGATGGAAGAAAGCGAGTGCGGTTAGTAGCAGCACCATGGAGAATCAAAAGGAGGACTCTCTAAATCAACCCCGAGCCGAATCGATGGAAGAAGGTGAGAGACATTTGATTTTTCGGTTACACAAAAATTGAGAGGAGGATTAATAATGAAAGAGATGTGGTCGATAAAATGATACCAGGTTAGACCTATATAACGTAGCATGCACCAAAAATGGAGAGGCAGTCTTTCAAACTCACTCCTCGATTTAAGTCTATATAATTTTTGGAAACACCTCAACTCAATTTCATCCAACAGAGGTGGTTCGAGAGCGGATCAGAGATCCAATTCCATTTCCCCAACAGAGGTGGTTCGAGGGTAGAGCAGAGGTCCAATTCCATTTCTCGTGAAGGCCACCCTCCTCCTCTAGGCCAACACAAACATATGACCAACCCTCCTGCTCTATCACATATGGACTCAGGACGAACGCGGACTCCATGTGTTGAGGGATTCCAACACAACACAAACAATGGTTTGACAACTATGTCAAAATGGAGATACGATAACAAGAGTTGTTCCCACAGATCGCTTTTATTGCTTTTTATAAATTACAATTTTTTGAAATTTTAAATTTTTCTTGCTTTTATCTTTATCACACATTGTTAGAAATTCCTTTTCTTGCTTTTCTCTCCATCAGTTATCATTAAAAATTTCTTTTCTTGATTTTCTAACTGTTATAAATTGTTTTTCTTTTCTTTCTTTTTCTAACCATTTTTGCTTTTCTCAACGGCAACTATCCTTAAAAATTGCCTTTCTTGCTTTTCTGACATTTCGAAGGTGGAGATGAGGTTGTTTAACTTTTGTGAGAAAAGGACATTTGAGATTCATCACGTTTCCGCCCTGGATGATGTTTTTCCAGCGACGTGTTTAGCTTTCAATTTCAACTCATTTGACTGTTGCCTCATAGACATTCACTCCATGTTTAACATTACGAAGGTTTTATGCTAATACTATTACATTCCAAATTACTGCTACATTCTAAATTGCTTCATTACTAGTAGGCGATTAAGAAATCATCAACGAAATTGTTCTCAGTCTAAGTTATATTTCTCTTGAAATTGGGGTTAGTTTTGTGCATGATTTGGTCCAAAATTGATTTGATTAGATGTCTTTTCTAAATTACAAATGGTTTTTTAATTTTAAATTATGTCGTACTACATGTACATATTTTTGTATATAATACAATTTTTACTAAACATGAGGTTTAAGTTTAAATAGTGTTTACTTCCTTATTCACGGAAAATCAAACTTGAAATGGTCATCATACCTACTTTAGGTTAGGTTATGGTTGTGTCATTACAATCTATTTATTAGGTATTGTTTTTGAATCTTACACTTACACTTACAATATGTTTAGTAGGTATATTTTCATTTTATTTATAATATTATGGGTGTTATACTTTTATTTTATTTTAATTAATGGTTTTTAACTATGAAATTTAATTTTTTCCTGCCAGAAAGATTTTGTTCGGGATTTGAGTGTTATTTAGCAATCTAGGGCAAAAAGCTAAGAGGCCTATGGAATTAAGGGTTGAATTACCAATTTGTAATTTTCTTTTACTACCATCATGCTACCTCATTTTTCCACCATAAGCCTCAAAGAATTATTTGTAGGAAGCTCTTAGTAATGAACGTATCATCAACCCATAGACTATTTCCACCATTTCCCCATCTCCACCTTCATATGTTGAATAGATTTTCCAAATAAGCATTTTTCACAAGATTTTCCTACTTATCCATTATCTCATAATGATACTTAAATTTGTGATAACATTTCATAATGCATAGTATGTTCACTTTTTAAAATTAAAGTTTGAGTTGTTCTCTTATTGTATTGTTTAAGGTATTATAATTCATGGTGAAATCATCACTCAATTTAATTTTGAGTATTTAGGAATTAATTTAATTATGATCCTCATCCATTCACAATCCTACAATTTTAACAGGAAATAAAATATGTAGATATGGATGGGTATAATGAAATCTTCCAAACAACTCTATTTGGCCCCTCTTTAAAATCAAGGTTAAATACTTTATAAAATGGTACCACAATTGTAATAAGCATTTTTTTTAAATATTTTTTTTCTTATTATAAAATAATTTTAATTTTAAAATTTTTTATTAATTACAATTATTTGTCATAAATTTTCTATACTTTAACATTTAAATAATTAAACAATTTATCTTAGTTGGTGTTGTATCTTTCAAAATTCATTTTGTAAATACTCCACCTATTAGCATCGTTACCATCAATGCTTTCAAATGTTGTGGAGCTTCTAGAGAAAATCATTCTTCATGTGAAAGCCTAGTTTTTAGAGTTTGAAAATTAATATGGTTAGTATCAATTCTCTTACAATGGTACTTACTTTTGTAATAACGTTGGACAATGGGTAATGTTGTGAAATTCTTTAGTTGTTTTCTCTTGGAATATTGTTTAAGATATTATAATTCAAGCAAAGGTCATTAATCATAGAAAAATTATTTAATTTAATGAGTTTAGACATTAATTTAATTGCGATCATTTTGATACAAGTAAAATTAGTTGAAGAACATACTAAAAAAGGTGCTTTAAAATATTAAATTACCACTTTAAATTCAATACTACACAAATATATATGAGAACAGGTTTCACATTTTAAATCAATAAAATCGATATAAACCATCTTTTAATATATAACTATACATATTTGAAAGAAAAATTTATAAAATTGGTTAATCATAATATCTCTAATAAAAACAAATAATTAAACCAGCTTAGACACATCTTAACTTTGGATCTACCAAGGGATGAGAGGGATCAAATATTTTTCACTCTAAAAGAGGCCCGTAGCTCAAAGAGATTTAATCCTTTTGGGTGCTTGGTATATCCAAAGTTAAGATGCATCTAAATGCTTGGTAGATCCAAAACTAAAATGAATCTAGGATTCTATAATTCATAAATAAAAATATATATTAAATTAGAATAACGGTTAAATTATAGTTTAAAGAAAGAAAAACATATTCCAAGATATAATAAAAGAATTTTATTTTTTTAGAATAAAGTAAAATAACCAGTAAGACTAAAAAAATTCATAATAAACAATAATTATTTGAAAATAAAGATTCAAAAGAAAAGTTGAGACTCTATGCAAAAATAAATAATCTAACCAAGACAACTTAAGCACAATCTAATAAAGAAAAAATGAATGATAAATGCGACAAAATTTATGTGAAGTAAATGTATCTCATATTTTTAAATATTAATTGATTGAAACTAGGCCAGCCTGATGACTAACTGCTACTGAAACCAAATTAATAAAAGAGTCTAAGATCTGTCAAACGAATCATGAAAGGTTAAACTACTACAATAATACGAAACAACATATTTTGAAGATATAAATGTATACCAAACATTGAAATGAGCATTAACTTATTTCAAGAATTATCCACATAAATGATGGTTTGTTGTAGTAGCAATAAATTAGGAATCATAAAAGGCTAAACATTATGCCCTAGATAGATTGTAAATATACATATGGAAAGAACTATGAATAGAGAATGAAGATAGAGAGCTACATGTCAGTAGGAAATTGTAGGAAGGGTAGTGATTAGCAACACCATGGAGAACTGAAAGTATGGCTCTTAACAATAAACTATAGAAAACATGAGTAAGACATTGTACACTAAACTAAAAAACCCTAGTAAATTTTTGTGCAGTTAACTGAATATAATAAACCTAGGTAAGGCATTGTACACTAAAATAAATACAGTAAACCCTAGTAAAGCATTTTATGCCCGAAAAGAAAGTAAAGAACGAGATGAATGCCTACACTAAGAATATTTCTAGAAATAAACTCCATGCGCAGATGCATTCAACATATGTTTTTTGTACTCCCAAATAAACCCCAAGCTGAATCCATGGAGTTACGACATGTACATGGAAGGAGAAGGGAGAAGACGAGAGACATTTAATTTTGCAGTAACACACAAAATGAGAGAGGATTATTAATAATGAAGGAGATGTTGTCGATAAAATGATGCCAGGTTCAACTAATATAACACAACATGCATCGAAAATGGTGAGGAAAACATTCAATCTCACTCCTACATTTGATTTGATACTTTGTTAGATGTCAATGGACTGCTTAATGGATATTTTTCTGTGTAATTGTATGTATTGCATTTTAAGAATCACATAATTTCATATTGTCTCTATTAAATATTTAGCTCACCATTTTTAAATTTTAAATCTTCTCTGCTCTGATCTATCTTAGGTTTTAAAATTTCATATTCTTTTAAAATTCATATTTTTTTTGTGCGGTCTACCCTAGTATGTTAGAAGTTATTTGAAATCCCATTTTGGACCTCCCTACCGCATTCACAACAACATAACATAAATGGAAAAAAACATCAACGCGAATGCAAGGAATGAAGAATTTGACATGAATTATTGTTGGTCAAAACCTCAACAAGTTAATGTAAATCATTTCTTTAGATATGCATTCACCTCTCTTGTCATGTTAACTCACCTCTCACTGCATTTCCAATTTTTTTGTTCCGCATGTTACTAAAATAAAATGAAATGAAATCTAAGAATGAGTTTCTTAAATTATCAAAGGGACCTTCTCCATTTCCAATACATGTTTTATATGTCAAGCATGGTATTGTTTTATCAATCCCATCTCCTCTATTATTAAATCTTATCTATCATTATATATATATTGACAATGATTATGACTAAAGTCAATTTGGTATAGGTGAGGCTTTCATTTGAGAGGGGGCCTCTTGAGAAAAGAGTGCTCTCCTCCACAAGCTATAAATTATCCAATATCTTATAGCCCCATTGCATCTCGAGGTTCCACGAGGAGGAAGGGTACCCAAGGAGTAGGCTAGGGTGTAAACTGATGAGTCATTAACATTTGGCTAGAACACATCAACATTCACACATGAAAGTGGATGACGACAAGGGAGCACAAGCAACAACCAATCCAAGAACTGAAACTGCACTCCTTAGTGAACGCTACAATGTGTACTAATAATTTTTTTTTATATGATTAATGATGTATTTATAATGGCCAGAATGTAATGTGAATGTCATGATGATTGAATTTCAGAATATGACTATTGATGTATGTACCTCAAATATATGTGTTTTCAATATTGATGAAATATCATAGTGGTCATGGCCATTAAATGACTAGTTGATAGAATGTTTATTTACTTATTATTATAGTATTCTAAGTTAAATATGAATTTTTCCCTATACCTAGTAACTTGATTTCTACTATGACTAGTAAAAAAAATTAGCATCAGAGGGAGTGTCCCCACACTTGGTATTAGAGTCGTAGATCTAGGACCTCTGGAACCATAAGAATTAATTTTCATCAGTGACATGATAATCTGATTAAACTATTATTATAATACATATATTGAACTAATTAACCTCATTATTGGATTTTTTTAGTAGATCATACTTCCAATGCTACTTTCTCTTGAGCTCGAGATATAAAAGATTGTTTGCCCCATTTCATTGGGTTATTGGCTAAGACATCCTAAACCCTCCCTTCCTCTAATAAAGAGGAGTTTTTATGTGTTTCAAGTTATACTTTTGCTCATATTCAGGTGACTCATTTTGGTTAGCAGGGTCAATATGCCTTGGAATCGAAAAAGCGACTCCATTCACCCCCTAGGGAACTCTGAAGGAGAGACTCCTATGACAAACTTATGCACGAAACATAAGGGCATAAGTTTAAGGTTCATTGCATCGTTAGTCTCCTTACATGGAGCATCATCATAAAGACCATCTAACAAGAGCTTCCAAGGATATGCCTATGTATTCACCATCATTCCTTTATATCAAATGACCAAAACAAGTAAAGGAGATAATTCTTTCAAACACATACCTTTATCTTGAGTTGACTTCAAAATATTAGTCAAATCCCTAAGATTGGCATTCTATTTATCTTCAAATTCTTGAATAATATCTTTAGATTCTAGTACCTCCAAAGAATTTCTAAATCTTTTATCATTGCGGTACTCAAGTCAAATTTTTCAATACCAACCTAAATACAAGAGATTCTCTTTTTTAGGGAAGGACCCTTTAAAATTTTGGAAGTAGGTGATTTTTTACCCTAACTTTTTATTGAAAGGAAATGAGAAAAATTTAGATATATGAATTATTTAACAGCATATAAACATATTAAGTGGACACCATGAACACCAAGCTCGAAAATAACCATAGGTGGTTCATTCTAAATCACCATTCCCAATATTAATCCATCTCCAATATCAATTCCAACCATAATCTGAGTGACTGTCATAATACTAGTCTTAATAAAATTCATGCTTTCCTCTAAATTCAGCCTCTTCGAGGGGGCAACCTCCTTTTAATTACATAAATGAACAATTCTTGGATGATACAAATGATAAAACCTCCTTTCTATATATAGGAGTCTAAGGAGTCACAATATAATCCAGCCGACCTAACAATAATAATATAAAGCCACAAAAATAACAATAGAGGGATTCTATGGGGCACAGATATAACAATATGGGGGTAATAGGGGCACAACAATATAAATAAGGGGTATAACTACAATAGTAATGGGGTAATCACTAGTATGATAGGGACCCAACATGCCCCTTTCCTTCAAAAAATTGTTGTCCTCAACGCTTGAGTAGTTCTGGATACTTCTGCATAAAATTCTCATCCTCCCATGTGGAATCTTCAGCAGATAAGTTCTTCCACTTGATAAGATACTCTGAAATTGATCGATTTCGTAGCTGTCGAGTTCTTGTTTCTATGATTGCTTCCGGTTCCAATATAATTTTTCCTTCCTCGTCAAGTTCTGGCAATATTGTTTGAACTGGGAGCTTGTCGCCTATAACCTTCTTTAAACATGAAACATGGAAAAATGGGTGCAATCGAGAAGCTGCAGGAAGCTCCAATTTGTATGCCATAGTACCAATCTTTTGCAACACCTTGTACGGACCATAATACTTTGGTGATAATTTATTATCCTTCTTAGCTTGCTTTAGGGACATTTGCTTATATGGTTGTAGCCGTAGGAATACCCAATCACCTACATCAAAACTTCTTTCACTGCGATGTTGATCTGCCTGTTGTTTCATTCTATTTTGTGCCAACACGAGGTTATCCTTTAAGAGTTGGAGGACTTGTTGTTGATGTTCGATGTGATGTTCCACTGCCTGAACCTTAGAATTTTCTCTTAAATATGATGTGATGGATGGTGGTTGGTACCCATAAAGTGCCATAAATGGGGTCATTTTTGTTGCTGTATGGAAGGAAGTGTTATACCACCATTCAGCCAGAGGCAACCATTTGACCCATTGTGTCTGTTTATCAGATACAAAGCAACGAAGATATCCTTCCAAACATTTGTTTACTATCTCAGTTTTCCCATCAGATTGAGGATGATAAGATGAGCTATGAGCTAACTGAGTACCAAGACAAGAAAATAATTCTGTCCAAAAATTTCCAGTGAAAATGGGATCTCTGTCACTTACAATAATCTTTGGGTTTCCATGTAGCTTTTGAATTGTTTCCATAAATGCAGTAGAAACTGTACTGGCTTTAAATGGATGTGATAATGCACAAAAGTGTGCATACTTGGTAAGTCTGTCAACTACCACCATGATGACACTCTTTCCCTCAGACTTGGGTAAACCTGTGATAAAATCCATTGAAACCTCCTCCCAACGTTGGCTTGGAATGGATAAAGGTTGTAATAGACCCGGTGTCTTAATTGTTTCAACTTTATTTTGTTGGCAAACCAAACATTCCGCCACAAACTTTTGAATATCTGATTTAAGGCCATCCCAAAAAAATTCCTTCTTAACCCTGTGGTAAGTTTTTAAAAATCCTGAGTGCCCTCCTAAGGGAGAAGTGTGCAATTCCATAAGAATCTTTTGTTTTAGCTGGGAATTCTTACAGAGGTATAAGCGATCTTTGTACCATAACAAATCATTTTTCCAGCTAAATGTATCAGAAGTACTGGAATCTTGTTGTAGCTTTCGAATAAGTGCCCACACTTCTTCGTCATTTTTCCATTCCTCCTTTGCTTCGTTTATCCAATCTGGTTGGATAATAGAAATGGCACACAACAATGCTTCCATATCCTCATCCTTTCTTGAGAGTGCATCTGCCACCACATTTTGCTTCCCTTTTTTGTAGATGATTTCAAAGTCATAACCCAACATCTTTGTGACCCACTTTTTTTGCTCTTCAGAGGATAATCTTTGTTCTAAAAAGTATTTAAGGCTATCATGATCCGTTTTTACCTTGAAGTGTCTTCCCATTAGGTAGGGTCGCCATTTCTTAAGTGCATGGAGTATTGCCAACATTTCCTTCTCATAAATAGCTTTGCTTAAAAACTTTCCCTTGATTGGACGACTTTCAAAAGCAATGGGTCTTTCATCTTGCATTAGAACAGCACCAATTCCATTTCCTGAAGCATCACATTCCACAATAAAGGTTTTTGTGAAGTCTGATGTAGCTAAGACCGGTGCTTGGCACATTGCCTCTTTAAGATGTTAAAGGCCTTTGTTGCTTCCGGAGTCCATGAAAATGAATCTTTCTTCAATAATGTTGTTAGAGGTGCTGCTATTCTCCCATAATTCTTAACAAACTTGCGATAATACCCTGTCAACCCAAGAAATCCTCGCAGATGCTTTATGGATGTGGGGATTTTCCATTCCTTAATGGCTTTAATTTTGCTAGGGTCTACCTTAACTCCTTCATGAGATACAATATGACCCAAATATTCCACCTCCTGGACTCCAAAGAAACATTTGGATCTTTTTGCATATAATTGTTTCTCCTCCAATAGTTGTAGCACCCTGTCAACATGTTCAACATGATCCTTCCAAGACTTGCTGTAGATTAGTATATCATCAAAAAATACTAACACAAATTTTCTAAGGAATGGTTTGAAAATTGAATTCATCAAACCTTGAAATGTTGAAGGTGCATTGGTAAGGCCAAAAGGCATGACCAAAAATTCATAATGACCCTCATGAGTTCTAAATGCCGTTTTTGGAATGTCTTCAATCTTCATTCTGATTTGATGATATCCCAAACGAAGATCCAACTTGGTGAAGTAAATTGATCCATGCAATTCATCCAGTAATTCATCAATGACAGGAATGGGGAACTTATCTTTAATAGTGAGCTTGTTGAGCTCCCTATAATCTGGACACATGCGCCATGATCCATCCTTCTTGTGCACCAATACTACTGGAGCTGAGAAAGAACTTTGACTCGGTTGAATTATACCAGCCTCTAGCATTTCTGCAACCATACGTTCAATTTCACTTTTTTGGACATAGGGATATCTGTACGGCCTGATGTTTGGAGGAACACTTCCTGGAATCAGATGAATAGCATGATCATGATCACGCATAGGTGGGAGACCTTTGGGAGTCTCAAATACCTTGGAATGATTGTCCAGGACTTTTTGGAGATCTGGAGAAATAGATGATTCCAATGTGGAAACATCTAGCGAACATAATTGTGCAATTACACCTCTTTGCTCCTTTTTTAGAAGCTTTGTCATGCCATTAGAGCTGATTATCTTTCCTGGTTTCCCTGCAATACCCCTTAATTCAACTTCCTTTCCTTCCACAGAAAATTTCATGAAAAGTTCTTGAAAATTAAAAGCTATTGTACCCAAGGATTGTAGCCATTGGACTCCTAGTACAACATCAGCACCTCCCATTGGAATGGAAAGCATTGGGCTAGTCAATACATATTCTCCCATGGATAGCTTGATATTATGGCACTTTCCAGAACAATTTATTGTTCCTCCATTTGCAATCATCACTTGACACTCTGGTGTTGGATATAGGAAGCAATTCAATTCTTTTGCTACCGTACAATGAATAAAATTGTGGGTGCTTCCTGAATCAATCAACACTATTACCTTTTTCTTCTTGATTTGTCCTTCTATCTTGATGGTTTGAGGAGTGGTAATTCCTACCAATGCATTACAAGATATGGTCGGATTTATTTTTTCTTCATCTAGGCTTTTTTCCTGGAATATATCCTCTTCTTTTGACCTTTCTTGCTCCTTTTCTTCTTCCTCTTCACAATCTATGTAGAATAATTTCTTCTCAGCACACTTATGACCTTTTGTGTATTTGCTATCACAATTGTAACAAAGCCCTTTTTCTCTTTTTTCTTCCAATTGTTGTGGTGTCAACCTTGTAGGTTGTGGAAGACTATGGGCAACAACACTTCCGTCTTTATAGTTGTGAATGGTATGCTTCCTAGTTGCCATAATTTTGCTTTCCATTTTTCTTGCTAACCTGAATGCCTTCTCTAATGAATCAGGTTCCCAAAGGCGAACATCATGTTGGATATTATCTTTTAAAGACCCTATGAACACATCAATCCTATGCTCCTCTGGAATATCTTTTACCCTTATGTTCAATTTTTGGAACTCCTCAATGTGCTCCATTATTGAACCCTTTTGTTTGAGACTTATCAATTGGCTAAAAAAAGTGTTGCTTTTTGTATCCTCATAATGTGCTATCAATTCTTCCGTAAAAATTGCCCAAGTGATAAATTGTTTACGAGAGCAAAGCCATTGATACCATACAAACTGATTTGGTTCCAAATATAAAGTTGCCATATGTACCTTTTGTGTGTTTTGCACATTATTGAGATCAAAAGAACTGCTCCATCTGTAATATCCATGTGGCGGGATCCTTGCCATCAAACTTCCTCATATCGATTTTTGGAATATGGTGGGTCTTCGATCCAACATTAGAGTCTATGGAATCATGATTAACATTTCTTTTGTTCACATCATGAGTTTCCTTTACAACCTTTTCACCATTAGTAAGTATTTATTGTAGAAAATTTGTCAAATTTGTCTTCAAATCTGCCATGTATGTCTTCAAATCTGTCCTCAAATCTGTCTTCAGATCATCCATCTTAGCTTCCATGCCCTTTATCTTAGATTCCACGCCAGTTATCTTAGCATCTGTTAGCTTTTGTGAGCGTGACATTTGTTGCACTTGTTCTTGTAATTTTGATATATCATGTAGCATTTCTTCCTCTTCTTCATGAGTCATGCTAGAGCTTTCAGGTTCCTTACTAGGTGTTTGCATTTTCTTTCCTCAGGGCATCATTTACCGATAACAATGCTTTACTATGCCCTTTGAATTCCTTCAAACCAAGCTTATGCAAAAATTAAAAAAAAAAACTACACACCTTTTTATTTACTTTGTAGAAGCCTGATATTGAATCTGATGTATCTCTGTAATTTCGAATCATCCAGTTCTGAAATTCTGACCTATAGTAGCCTTCTATGTCCTCTTTCCAATGCCATTAGTCTGATCCAAATTGGATTCTTCAAGAAAGAGTGATGCACAATCTCCCGCAGTGACATGATTATAGACTAGTTCAGTATAGAGAACTTGTATGAAGTGCCACGTGTCACTGTTTCAACCCTTGACTCTGAAAAATATATAAAAGAAAACTAAAATCCGTCCTCTTGAAGTACCTTCTTATGAAATTTCAATCCGATGCTCAGAAAGAAAGTTATGACGATTTTCCCTGGGTCACCTGTTTTGAGTGTAATTCAATAGTCTGCAACAATACCAACTTCCTCAGATCGTATCTCCGAAAATATCAGGCGAAAAGCTCTGAAAGTCGGTCCCAAGGTTCAGCGCGATTTCTTCTAAAATGGGTTTTTTTGCGACTTCTGAAACGTCACCGAAAAAAGTTATAGTGAAAAGGCCACGATGACCTGTTTGGAGCAGCGAAACCCTAGAATCCAAAGCTCTCATACCAAATGTTATGAAACCAGCTCAAGAAAAGATATAAAAGAAAGATCAACACCTTAGAATTCAGCCTCTTCGAGGGGGCAACCTCCTTTTCATTACATAAATGAACAATTCTTGGACGATACAAATGAGAAAACCTCCTTTCTATATATAGGAGTCTAAGGAGTCACAATATAATCCAGCCGACCTAACAATAATAATATAAAGCCACAAAAATAACAATAGAGGGATTCTATGGGGCACAGAAATAACAATATGGGGGTAATAGGGGCACAACAATATAAATAAGGGGTATAACTACAATAGTAATGGGGTAATCACTAGTATTATAGGGACCCAACACATGTTGGGTCCCTATAATACTAGTGATTACCCCATTACTATTGTAGTTATACCCCTTATTTATATTGTTGTGCCCCTATTACCCCCATATTGTTATTTCTGTGCCCCTTAGAATCCCTCTATTGTTATTTTTGTGGCTTTATATTATTATTGTTAGGTCGGCTAGATTATATTGTGACTCCTTAGACTCCTATATATAGAAAGGAGGTTTTGTCATTTGTATCATCTAAGAATTGTTCATTTATGTAATGTAAAGGAGGTTGCCCCCTCGAAGAGGCTGAATTCTAAGGTGTGGATTTATCTTTTCTATCTTTTCTTGAGCTGGTTTCATAACATTTGGTATCAGAGCTTTGGATTCTAGGGTTTCGCTGCTCCAAACAGGTCATCGTGGCATTTTCGCTATAACTTTTTTTCTGTGACGTTGCAGAAGGCGCAAAAAAAAACCCATTTGAGAAGAATTGGCGTTGAACCTTGGGTCCAAATTTCAGAGCTTTTCGCGCGATATTTTCGGAGATATGATCTGAGGAAGTTGGCCTTTTTGCAGACTCCGCAATTACATTCAAAACAGGTGACCTGGGGAAAATCGTCATAACTCTCTCTCTAAGGATCGGATTGAAATTTCATAAAAATGTACAGAAAGAGGACGGACAGTAGTTTCTTGTATGTGTGTTTTCGATTCAAAGGTTGAAACAGTGACTCGTGGCATGTCATACAAGTTCGCCCTACTGAACCAGTCTAAAATCAAGTCACTGTGGGAGATTTCACATAACTCTTCCTTGGAGGATCTAATTTGGCTCAGACTTGTGGCATTGGAAAGAGGACGTAGAATGCTACTGTAGGTAGCAATTTCAGAACTGGATGATTCGAAATTACAGAGATACATCAGATTCAATATCAAGCTTCTATAAAGTGAAAAAAGGTGTGTAGTTTTTTTTTTTTTAATTTTTGTGTAAGCTTGGTTTAACGGAATTCAAAGGGCATAGTAAAGCATTATTATCGGTAACTGATGCCCCGAGGAAAGAAAATGCAAACACCTAGTAAGGAACCTGAAAGCTCTAGCATGAATCATGAAGAAGAAGAAGAAATGCTACATGATATATCAAAATTACAAGAACAAGTGCAACAAATGTCACGCTCACAAAAGCTAACAGAAGCTAAGATAATTGGCATGGAATCTAAGATAAAGGGCATGGAAGCTAAGATGGATGATTCGAACACAGATATGGAAGAATTGAAGAAGTTGCTACAAGAAAGTGTCACTAATGGTGAAAAGGTAGTAAAGTAAACTCATGATGAGAACAAAAGAAATGTTAATCATGATACCATAGACGCTAATGTTGGATCGAAGACTCACCATGTTCCAACAATCGATATGAGGAAGTTTGATGGCAAGGATCCCTCCACATGGATATTACAGATGGAGCAATTCTTCGATCTCAATAATGTGCAAAACACAAAAAAGGTACGTAAAGACGGAAGTATTGTTGCCCATAGTCTTCCACAACCTACAAGGTTGACACCGCAACAATTGGAAGAAAAAAGAGCAAAAGGGCTTTGTTACAATTGTGATAGCAAATACACAAAAGGTCATAAGTGTGCTGAAAAGAAATTATTCTACATAGATTGTGAAGAGGAAGAAGAAAAGGAGCAAGAAAGGTCAAAAGAAGAGGATATATTTCGGGAACAAAGCCTATATGAAGAACAAATAAATCCGACCATATCTTGTAATGCATTGGCGGGAATTACCACTCCTCAAACCATCAAGATAGAAGGACAAATCAAGAAGAAAAAGGTAATAGTGTTGATTGATTCAGGAAGCACCCACAATTTTATTCATTGTACGGTAGCAAAAGAATTGAATTGCTTCCTATATCCTGCACCAGAGTGTCAAGTGATGATTGCAAATGGAGGAACAATAAATTGTTCTGGAAAGTGCCATAATATCAAGCTATCCATGGGAGAATATGTATTGACTAGCCCAATGCTTTCCATTCCAATGGGAGGTGCTGATGTTGTACTAGGAGTCCAATGGAAACAATCCTTGGGTACAATAGCTTTTAATTTTCAAGAACTTTTCATGAAATTTTCTGTGGAAGGAAAGGAAGTTGAATTAAGGGGTATTGCAGGGAAACCAGGAAAGATAATCAACTCCAATGGAATGACAAAGCTTCTAAAAAAGGAGCAAAGAGGTGTCATTGCAAAATTATGTTCGCTAGATGTTTCCACATTGGAATCATCTATTTCTCCAGATCTCCAAAAAGTCCTAGATAATCATTCCAAGGTATTTGAGACTCCCAAAGGTCTCCCACCTATGCGTGATCATGATCATGCTATTCATCTGATTCCAGGAAGTGTTCCTCCAAACATCAGGCCGTACAGATATCCATATGTCCAAAAAAGTGAAATTGAACATATGGTTGCAGAAATGCTAGAGGATGGTATAATTCAACCGAGTCAAAGTTCTTTCTCAGCTCCAGTAGTATTGGTGCACAAAAAGGATGGATCATGGCGCATGTGTCCAGATTATAGGGAGCTCAACAAGCTCACTATTAAAGATAAGTTCCCCATTCTTGTCATTGATGAATTATTGGATGAATTGCATGGATCAATTTACTTCACCAAGTTGGATCTTCATTCGGGATATCATCAAATCAGAATGAAGATTGAAGACATTTCGAAAATAGCATTTAGAACTCATGAGGGTCATTATAAATTTTTGGTCATGCCTTTTGGCCTTACCAATGCACCTTCAACATTTCAAGGTTTGATGAATTCAATTTTCAAACCATTCCTTAGAAAATTTGTGTTAGTATTTTTTGATGATATACTAATCTACAGCAAGTCTTGGAAGGAGCATGTTGAACAGGTTGACAAGGTGCTACAACTATTGGAGGAGAAACAATTATATGCAAAAAGATCCAAATGTTTCTTTGGAGTCCAGGAGGTGGAATATTTGGTTCATATTATATCTCATGAAGGAGCTAAGGTAGACCCTAGAAAAATTAAAGCCATTAAGGAATGGAAAATTCCCACATCCATAAACCATCTGCGAGGATTTCTTGGGTTGACAGGGTATTATCGCAAGTTCGTTAGGAATTATGGGAGAATAGCAGCACCTATAACCCCATTATTGAAGAAAGATTAATTTTCATGGACTCCGGAAGCAACAAAGGGCTTTAAACATCTTAAAGAGGCAATGTGCCAAGCACCGGTCTTAGCTACACCGGACTTCACAAAAACCTTTATTGTGGAATGCGATGCTTCAGGAAATGGAATTGGTGCTGTTTTAATGCAAGATGAAAGACCCATTGCTTTTAAAAGTCGTCCAATCAAGGGAAAGTTTTTAAGCAAAGCTATTTATGAGAAGGAAATGTTGGCAATACTCCATGCACTTAAGAAATGGTGACCCTACCTAATGGGAAGACACTTCAAGGTAAAAACGGATCATGATAGCCTTAAATACTTTTTAGAACAAAGATTATCCTCTGAAGAGAAACAAAAGTGGGTCACAAAGATGTTGGGTTATGAATTTGAAATCATCTACAAAAAAGGGAAGCAAAATGTGGTGGCAGATGCACTCTCAAGAAAGGATGAGGATATGGAAGCATTGTTGTGTGTCATCTCTATTATCCAACCAGATTGGATAAACGAAGCAAAGGAGGAATGGAAGAGTGACGAAGAAGTGTGGGCACTTATTCGAAAGCTACAACAAGATTCCAGTACTTCTGATACATTTAGCTGGCAAAATGATTCGTTATGTTACAAAGATCGCTTATACCTCTGTAAGAATTACCAGCTAAAACATAAGATTCTTATGGAATTGCACACTTCTCCCTTAGGAGGGCACTCGGGATTTTTAAAAACTTACCACAGGGTTAAGAAGGAATTTTTTTGGGATGGCCTTAAATCCGATATTCAAAAGTTTGTGGCGGAATGTTTGGTTTGCCAACAAAATAAAGTTGAAACAATTAAGACACCGGGTCTATTACAACCTTTATCCATTCCAAGCCAACGTTGGGAGGAGGTTTCAATGTATTTTATCACAGGTTTACCCAAGTCTGAGGGAAAGAGTGTCATCATGGTGGTAGTTGACAGACTTACCAAGTATGCGCACTTTTGTGCATTATGACATCCATTTAAAGCCAGTACATTTTCTACTGCATTTATGGAAACAGTTCAAAAGCTACATGGAAACCCAAAGATTATTGTAAGTGACAGAGATCCCATTTTCACTGGAAATTTTTGGACAGAATTATTTTCTTGTCTTGGTACTCAGTTAGCTCATAGCTCATCTTATCATCCTCAATCTGATGGGCAAACTGAGATAGTAAACAAATGTTTGGAAGGATATCTTCGTTGCTTTGTATCCGATAAACAGACACAATGGGTCAAATGGTTGCCTCTGGCTGAATGGTGGTATAACACTTCCTTCCATACAGCAACAAAAATGACCCCATTTATGGCACTTTATGGGTACCAACCACCATCAATCACATCATATTTAAGAGAAAATTCTAAGGTTCAGGCAGTGGAACACCACATCGAACATCAACAACAAGTCCTCCAACTCTTAAAGGATAACCTCGTGTTGGCACAAAATAGAATGAAACAACAGGCAGATCAACATCGCAGTGAAAGAAGTTTTGATGTAGGTGATTGGGTATTCCTACGGCTACAGCCATATAAGCAAATGTCCCTAAAGCAAGATAAGAAGGATAATAAATTATCACCAAAGTATTATGGTCCGTACAAGGTGTTGGAAAAGATTGGTACTATGGCATACAAATTGGAGCTTCCTATAGCTTCTCGATTGCACCCAGTTTTCCATGTTTCATGTTTAAAGAAGGTTATAGGCGACAAGCTCCCAGTTCAAACAATATTGCCAGAACTTGACGAGGAAGGAAAAATTATATTGGAACCGGAAGCAGTCATTGAAACAAGAACTCGACAGCTACGAAATCGATCAATTTCAGAGTATCTTATCAAGTGGAAAAACTTATCCGCTGAAGATTCCACATGGGAGGATGAGAATTTTATGCAGAAGTATCCAGAACTGCTCAAGCGTTGAGGACAACACTTTTTTGAAGGAGAGGGGCATGTTGGGTCCCTATAATACTAGTGATTACCCCATTACTATTGTAGTTATACCCCTTATTTATATTGTTGTGCCCCTATTACCCCCATATTGTTATTTCTGTGCCCCTTAGAATCCCTTTGTTGTTATTTTTGTGGCTTTATATTATTATTGTTAGGTCGGCTGGATTATATTGTGACTCCTTAGACTCCTATATATAGAAAGGAGGTTTTGTCATTTGTATCATCCAAGAATTGTTCATTTATGTAATGTAAAGGAGGTTGCCCCCTCGAAGAGGCTGAATTCTAAGGCGTGGATTTATCTTTTCTATCTTTTCTTGAGCTGGTTTCATAACAGTTGACTTCAAAATATTAGTCGAATCCCTAAGATTGGCATTCTATTTATCTTCAAATTCTTGAATAATATCTTTAGATTCTAGTACCTCCAGAGAATTTCTAAATATTTTATCATTGCGGTAATCAAGTCAAATTTTTCAATACCAACCTACATACAAGAGATTCTCTTTGTCAGGGAAGGACCCTTTAAAATGTTGGAAGTAGGTGATTTTTTACCCTAACTTTTTATTGAAAGGAAATGAGCAATCTTTAGATATATGAATTATTTAACAGCATATAAACATATTAAGTGGACACCATGAAAACCAAGCTCGAAAATAACCATAGGTGGGTCATTCTAGATCACCATTCCCAATACTCATCAATCTCCAATATCAATTCCAACCATGATCTGAGTGACTGTCATAATGCTAGTCTTAATAAAATTCATGCTTTCCTCTAAATAATGACCTGAAGAGTTTCCTATCTCTGTAAATACTATGGAAAACCAATTATTTGATATGTAAGCTAGGTAGATTTCACCATTGATGAATGCCATCAATTGGTTCAAATTGTGCATTGAAGGAGACAGGCAAACTTTTTAAACTAATAAGCATATATTTCCATAATGAAAAAGTGAAGGCCAACCATCTTCTTGCAAGTAAAAAGGTCTTTTGGAACATAGCCTAGTAATGTTCCCAAACCTTACCACTTAAGGACTTAATGTTGGCTTCAATAAAGATCCATCATGCCATTTTATGTTATATAATGTTAATAACCATATTGAGCTTAGTATAACCGCAAGGGATAACCTTGTATAAGTACATTTTAGTTTTATGCATTTTCTTGTCTTCTTAATATTTGGGCCTCATAAGTCCTCAACAATGTGTCAAATTACAAGAATATGTCGATATATTTCATGAGAAAATTCGTTCGATCCACACTTCATCACATATGGAGGGGTCACATAGGGAGATAATTCAAATTTCAAGCCCTAAATATTTATGAGGGGTTATACTTGGAATCCAATTCCCTTAACTGAATCATTTCTCAACCCTTCTCAGGAATCTTAGACTTTTGCTTGGAATCCCCTAGGCTTACAAGGATGGATTGAGTGTTTCTTTGATCCAAAACAACCTCCTTTAATGTAGACAATGTTTTCACAATAACATTACTAGGTGATCTCTCCTTATACTACCCATTTGATGGAGGATATGGATGAAAATATAGAAAAACATTTCCCAAATAGCCTTATTTTTTCATTACGATAAACACCCTCCAAAATTTGGTCTAACTTGAATTTTGGAGCCTACTGTGGATCTTGTGATCATTCGTTCCATAATCACTTTATGGTTGTTTGGTAAGTGTTAAACTGACTTTCTCACACAGTCTTATTCTAAAAAAAGTTTTTGAGTGCACTCTTTTATGCAAGCTTGAACAGGGAAAGCACAAGTCCATCAAGGTAGTGCTTATGCAATGTTCCACCTGTGTCAAAAGCTAGTGCACACTTTCATCAACCATCCCTCACTTTTTCTTACGATTTTCATGAGTGACGTGATGCTCTCATTAAAATATTGTTATAATACATATATTGAACTAATATTTGAGATCTAATTTAAATACTATGCATTATTGTTCTAAATCATTATCAATACTATCAGAAGTGAAATCCCTATAACAAAGCTCAAACAATTAACTTATTAATCCAAACCTATTTTATTTACATTATGAAATATTCTCAAAATTTATTAATCCAAATAAATTTCAACCACGGAAAAACAAATTGTCGGCATAAAGATACCATACACAAATTTCAATATCATTGGTGATTGTGCAACTTTGCACCAAGCATCAATTTGCAATTGCAAACAATATCGGCACCTTTTCCGTCTTACAAATCCTATCTACGTGTTGGCTTTGGCTCCCACTCAAGGTCGATTCAAAGTTGAGAAGTGAGAATTATTTATGCATCTTCTAATCTTCTATGTATTCATGGGCTCACTCTAGTTTATTGTGTCTATGGTTTTGTGCTGCATAAAGTGTTTTACTCACAATCACTACATTTATCAACCTAAAGTGTTTTACTCAATCACTAAGTTTAATTACATCCATAGGTATCCTATATTTTGAAATGGTTTCTAAAATTTCTATCTTTTATAATAATAAAATGTATATTTGATTTAAATTTCATAATTTAAGAATATTTTTAAAAATATACACAATTTTTGTGAGTTGTATTTGGGACTTTTACATTGTTTTCCTATTAACAAGGTTCAATATTCCATAAATTAAATAGCACATTATTATTTTAATCACTCGTACTAATTTTTATCTCCCATTTAATTTGTATAGCTATGCTAATTATTATGAGCAATCCTATTTTATCATCCACCAACCTCCCAATTATCACGCTCCTCTACAATTTCTTGACTGTGCTACATTATCTTTGTCTTCACCCTTAATTTGATTTTCATAACCCTTGCATAATTCACTTTTACATTCTAAGGAATAATGTTACTAATACTCTTATTCCTAAATTTTTTTTTCAAACACATAGCATTATTGTCACGACCCCACGACACATATACAAAATTTAAAAAAAAAATATTACAAGACTTACTACTTTTGCCCTTCATCCATCCGATCAATAAATAATATGTATGCAAAAGCATCATTCTCAAAATATAAATGTGTTGCTCTATTTACTTATATGTTTACCCACCTTGATAATATAAGGTTCTCTCTTGGTTTAATATTACCTGACCCAATTGGCGACCTTCACGAATTTAAAGGCTAAGATAATGGTTAATGCGTTCACCGGTTGCTGCTTCGACCAAGTCCGGCGCCAGGTGGTGAGCGAAAATCTTAACTCACTTCACCTACCTCTGCCAGGTGGCTAGCATTGTACCGAGGCCATGTGATTCCTCGGTGGAAACGCTGGGGTTAACGCGCCAAGCTTCTACTCAAATGGACGATGAGGATTTCATATTTAGATCTAAGGGATGGGATTCGCCCAAGGGTTTAGCGGTGTTTTATATACCACTGAGTTACTTGCTTCGGGTTCATTTGCATATGTTTGGAGAGGCCGAATGCTGCTCAGCTCGGCGGCTCCTTCCTTGCACCATCTACCAGGTCTTGCAACACTATCCCAGGTATTTCGATGTCTAAAGCCCGCCATTTACAGGTCTTTCATCAGCTGTTTAGATTTATATATATACAGTGCTTTTGCTTACTGACGGGTTCATTAGTTCTAGATTACTTCAATCATGAGCTAATCTCGTATGCTTCCACCGTGTGCAGGTGTTTGCTTTTGAGTCCTCTTGCCGCTCGAGGAGCGATTATGCAACCAGGGCGCTCTCAGGTATTTACCCCATCATGATTTGATGCAGAGCCTGCGATTTAACCTGATGGGTGAGGGTTTATTCTTATTCGGTTTGTCTTATGTCGATTTGCTCAGCCTGAGGAGTTCCTCATGGCGGTCTTTCTCTTCATTGCCTCAGGGTTTCGTCACTCGGTCAAACCCTGGTTCGAGTCGCGGTCGGCCATTTCATGCCTGAACCTGCGTCTTCTTTGATTTACACAATCTTATGTTAAATATCGATTTTGGCAATATGCTCAGGGTTGTATGTATGCTTATGTAAGGGTTCATGGCCCTCTGCCGGAACCGAATTGATTCAAATGAATTCAGGATATTCACTCTCTTCTGTTTCTCATGCTGTCGAGAATGTTAAATATGAAATCTCAAGTTTTTGTCTGTATTTATGAAGAGGCGAGAGTCTTCTTCGGCTCTCTGGACATTTGGATAAACATACTGTCGTTATGCCCATCAGGGGTTTCTGTCTATCATAATGTTAATATATTTTCCTTTTGAATACGATGTATATGTTTCTCATCTGGTATAGTTTGCACTAGCGACCCGTCTTGTTTTACATGCATATGATCTTGATTCAGAGAACATATTTGAGCTCGTCTTATTATAAGGGTTATTGTTATTCCTTTGGTTCACAGAGTATCGTTTATTTTATTTGAGGGTTTTTATGGTAACGATTGTATATTCGCTTGTTATACATGACTATATCACGGCGGTTGTGGGGTCGTTCACCACAGCGGGGTTTTGTTACCAGGTGACATCATGTCGCCTTACATTGTTAACGGTATTACTCACCTGTGCTCTAAATCGGTTGAGTACTGGTAACGATAACACAGTGATTTCTTTTATACTTATTTTTCGAATATAATGAAATTTAAATCCCTTGGTATAGGGTCTGTCTAATTTTCCTTGTTACGGTCTCATTATATACTATGAGAAGCACTAATATTTCAATATGTTTCTTGTCTGCTTTAGAATCACCATAATTCCCTTTGCCGTTCTGTTGTTTTCTACAAATCCTTCTACTGTTCTAGTTTTCAATGAATCCTTCCGCTGTTAAGTAGTTTAATGCATCTTTCTACTATGCACTTAAATACTCTGCATACTGTTATGGTCTTTCAGGACCCTCGTACGATTTTTATATAGATAACATGCTTCAGTTTCTATACAGATAACATACATTGGTTTCTATACTGTTAATATGCAGCGGTTTCTATATAGTTAACATGCATCGATTTCCATACAGTTAGCATGCAAGGTTTACAGCAGATGGTCTCTGTTCTTTTTGTCTTAAATAACCAGTTCTAAATATTCATAGAAACTGTTTCTAATATTATATATTCTTTGCATCTAGTTAGCAACAGAGACTTGGATTCAACTATACTTTCCTGCTATACACCCATTATACTGATCACAGAAATCTGAATCTGGTGAATAACTCGTACCTGGTCTACAAGTTACAGGAGCTACCGCTCCAGAAGTTCACCTGCATTTTACATACTTGCTCTTATCCACCCAACCTTGAGATCCATCAGTGCGTTGGATTCTCCCCCCGAGCGGTCTTGCAGGCCTGCAGCCCTCAACAAGACTCTAGCACCTGCGTGCTTGGGTTATCTGGTCCTTACCAGACTTAACCCTCTTTTCTTTCTTGTTCCCTTTCTTGGAATTTTTCTTCCCTGTCTGTCACCATAGCCCAGGGGTTTTCCCTCCCAGGACTTTTCCTGTGTGAAGGGTTAGTTTCTTTTCAGTTTCATAACTGTTTCCTTTTCTTTAGAAATCCTCCCCCCAGGAGGCTGCCAGCATTTTTAAAAATAAATATTCCATTTCATAAATAAGATAATATCATTTAGTAAGTGTAATTAACAATTCACATTAGTTTCTTACCACAGTAACATTTCATATTTACATGTTTTACGGGGTCATCACATCCCCCCCCTGGGATTGGACATCGTCCCGATGTCTATTCCCTTTAAATAAGTCCGGGTAAACTTTCCTCATAAGCTCCTCGTCTTCCCAAGTAGCCTCCTCAGGCCCATAGTGTTGCCACAACACTTTAATTTGGGTAATAACCCGTTTCCGCAGCCGCACTTCTCTCCGGTAGAGAATGCTCTGTGGTTCGACCAGAACCTCGCCTTCCGGTTCGACCTGCAGAAAATCAACACCTTCAGTCAATTTCTGTTGAGTATATCTGCATATTCACAACAACGGAATTAATTCTTACCCGAACATTTTGCCATTTGATCACATGTTTAGGATCGTATACATATTTCTTTAGAACAAAAACATGGAAAATGTTGTGAATCTTAATATGGCTTGGCAAAGCGAGTTGGTAAGCCACCGGCCCCACTATAGCCAAGATCTGAAAAGGTCCAAAGTATCGAGGAGCCAGCTTGGCACATCCGCTCCATTGCAGTGTGCTTCTTCTGGCTTGGATCCTCACAAACACATGGTCTCCAACCTGATACTCTTTGAATCTTCTTTTTTTGTCCGCAAAAATTTTTTGTCTGTCCTGCGCAGCCTTCAAATTGGCACGCACCCTTTTCACCATGTCTTCCATTTCTTTAAGCATTTCCGGACCCAAACTCAGCTTATCCTTAGGTCCACCCCAACTTGAGGGTGTGCGGCATTTTCGCCCATACAAAACCTCAAAGGGGCTTAGCTGTGTCGAGGTATGATATCCATTATTATATGCGAATTCAACCAGGTGCAAATATTCTTCCCATTGGTTTGGCTTCAGCATCACATACGCCCTCAACATATCTTCCAACACTTGATTTACTCGCTCGGTTTGACCATCGGTCTACGGGTGATAGGTTGTGCTAAAGTTCAGCTGTGTTCCCAAATCAGCGAACAATGTCCTCCAAAAGGTGGATGTGAACTTTACATCCCGGTCTGATATGATCACTTTCGACAGTCCATGCAGTCTGAACACATTCTGCATAAAAAGGTGAGCAATTTGCACCGCCTTATAAGTGGACTGCACAGGTATGAAGTGTGCGGCTTTGCTCAACTTATCAACCACCATCATGATGGAATCATTGCTTTTCTTTGTTCGTGGAAAACCAGTTATAAAATCCATGGAAATGGTTTCCCATTTCCACTCCGGAATAGGCAAAGGTTGTAATAGCCCGGCCGGATGCAGATGTTCCGCCTTAATCTGCTGGCACTCCAAACACCGCGCCAAATACTCAAACACCCGCTTCTTCATTCCAGGCCAGTAATATTCCTTCCTAAGAGCAGTGACCATCAATTGGTATCCTAGATGGCCAGTGTAGTGACTGGTATGGAACTCATCCAAAATTAGATTCTTAAGGTCATTCGAGTCAGGTACATATATTCTCTTATTAAAATACAGCATTCCAGCACCGTCTAATGTATATCCTTGCTATAATTTTTCTTTAACTGATTGTTGTACCTGTTGTTTTATTTTTTGGTATTCAGCATCTTGAATTGCTGCTGTTTTAATCTGCTCAAACAGAGAGTTCCGCCACTTGCTAACTGAAAGTTCACACAAACACTGCACCTTCCGACTCAATGCATCAGCCACCCGGTTCTCTTTGCCTTTTAAGTGCTTAATCTCGAAATCGAAACGACTTAGGAAATCTGCCTAACGACCCTGTCTTGCATTCAAGGTAGGTTGACTGAAGTAATTGGTCAAGCTGTGGTGATCTGTTAACAACAAAAATTTCCTCCCCAAGAGGTAATGTCGCCACATTTTCAGCGCATGGATAAATGTTGTTAACTCTAGATCGTAAGCATAGTATTTCTGCTCATGATCTTTTAGTTTCCTTGATTCATACGCAATTACTTTTCCTTCTTGCATTAATACTCCTCCCACACCCTCCTTACTTGCATCGGTGCACACTACGTAATCCTTATTAGGATCCACTATACTTAAGATGGGTGCAGTAGTGAGTAAATGCTTTAACCGATCAAAGCTCTGCTGACATTCTGGTGTCCACTTAAATACCTTTCCCTTTTTCTGCAAGGACGTGATAGGATAGGCTATTCTTGAGAACCCTTCCACAAATCTTCGATAGTAGCCTGCTAGTCCCATAAAGGATCTGATATCAGCTACATCCTTGGGTATGGGCCATTCCATAATAGTCCTTATCTTCTGAGGATCTACTGTTATTCCTTCTTTAGTAATCACATGGCCCAAATATTGGATTTCCTCCTTGAAAAAGTCACACTTACTAAACTTAGCATATAGCTGGTGTTCCCGAAGAGTTTGCAACACCATCCTAAGGTGTTCTTTGTGCTCCTCATGGGAACGAGAATATATCATAATATCATCGATAAATATCAGCACGAATTTGTCCAAAAACCTATGAAACACGCTGTTCATCAAACACATAAAGGTGGCAAGTGCATTGGTCAAACCAAAGGGCAGCACCACAAATTCGTAGTGCCCGTAGCGTGTTCTGAAAGCGGTTTTGGAAATGTCCTCTTCTTTAATTCTGATCTGATGATAACCAGATCGCAAATCGATCTTGGAGAATACCTTTTCCCCCTTCACTTGATCAAAGAGTTCGTCAATCCGAGGCAAGGGGTATTTGTTTTTGATCATGAGCTTATTCAGCTAGCGATAGTCTATACACATACGGAGAGTTCCATCTTTCTTTTTGACAAATAATACTGGAGCTCCCCACGGTGATACGCTGGGGCGGATATAATTCTTATCCAGCAGCTCTTGTAGTTGCATTTTTAATTCTGTTAACTCTGGTATGCTCATTCAGTACGGTGCCCGTGACACCGGTGCTGCCCCTGGTGTTAGCTCTATAGTGAAATCTATATCCCTTTTTGGGGGCAGTCCTGGTACCTCTTCAGGAAAAACATCCACAAATTCCTGTACTACTGGAATGTTGTCCAGTGCAGATGTTTTGTCTTTCTGGTTTGCATAACCAACTTGAATAGCGTAAATCTGACACTTCTTCCTGAGATATTTAGCTAGCTGGGAAGCAGTGATAGGACGGATCTGTACAGGATGTTTAATCCCCTGCAACTCTTGCTGCTGTCCCAAATCATCCTTGTAATAGATGGTTTTGGTCTTGCAGTTTACCAACGACCAATGTTTTTCCAGCCAATCCATACCAATCAAGATGTCGTAGGACCCCAATGGAAGTACATTCAGGTCTGCTGTAATTGGCTGTGCAGCTATGCTGAAAGAGCAGTTACTAATTTTGGCTAAGACTCGTCTCTTAGCTCCCGTGGCTAGCTGTACCAGCCATGGGTTCCTGAACTTTTCAGAAGATAACTTACACTGTTCTACTATTTTTGGGCTAACATAACTTAAAGTAGCTCCTGGGTCAATAAGAACAGCTATAGAAAGATTTGAAATTTTACCTTCAAACTCCACCATGGTCGGTTGGTATTCCGCTTGACGGTCATCCAAGGCTGCGTTAATTCTTGGCATGCTATGCGCCACTTCTCCAACAGTCGATGCTTCTTGGATCTGAGATATTTGGTCCACTCCTTTACGCTGAGGGCAGTTCTTAACATAGTGCGGTCCTCCACAACCCCAACATTGGACTGGAGGTCTGGTCATCCCTTCAAGGTCTGACCTGGTAGGTGGTTCACTGATTCTGCTCTCACTTGGTTTAGTCCGAAGGGTACTCTTTGCTACATTTCTGCTAATATGTCCCTTACCAGCACCCTTGCTGCCATTACCATGACTCCCTTTATTATTACCAGCAATTCTCTTGCCCTTTCTTTCATTCCATCTTTTATTTGAAATGTCCCCTTTCTGTTTGTTTCGCTGGTAACAGATTCTTGCCTTACGAATCGCCTCATCCATTGTTCTGGGATTATCAAACTCAATGCGTTCCCTCATATAGGCAGGTAGACTACTCACAAATCTCTGCACCTTGGCCTTTTCCTCCTTAATATATGGCACGTAGCGAAGCAGGGAAGTGAAGCGATTAATGAACTCGTCCATAGACTGCTGTCCTAGCCGTAAATCATGGAACTCCCGTGCTTTCTCATCATAGAATCGCTCAGTTAGATATATCTCTTTGAAGTATCTTTGAAACTTTTCTCATATTATGTTCTGCTCACTTACTCCTTTTACAATCTTGGTTTCTTCCCACCACAGGGTTGCCTTGCCTTGTAGCTGGAAGATGGCCAGTCGTGCCTTCAGATTCTGATCATACTCATACAACTGGAAATACTTGTTCATGTTAATTAACCATGCTTCTGCTGCTTCCTCTTGTTCCCCATCGAAATGTGGAGGTTTAATTTTTCGGAATTCCCCCTGTAATTCCATTTTCTGTCGTTTTGAGGTTTGTTGTTTCAGTACGTTATCAGAATTGTCCTCCTTTTCCTCTGAAATTTCAGGTGCAGTTGGGTAATTTCGTTCCTCAGTTGCCCTTTGCTGTTCTGCACTGGGATTGGCTAATGGTGGATTTTGTCTGTCCGACAAACTCTTCAATATTCTTTCATGCTCCACTGTCAATCGCGCATTGTCTTCTCGCAGACGTGCCATCTCATTTTTCAGTTCTTGAACATTCTCTAATATCCCCAGATTGGTACTGCGTGTCTCTTCCCCAAGCTGTACCCACAGCTCTGGATTTTCCCGAAGAATGCTGTCAGCTCCCTGCATTTCCTCTATCTTTATTGTTGACTGTTAACTGATTATCGTTTCTGTATTTATCTCCTAATTAATAAAACAAGAAAATCAGTTAGCTGAACCAATTCTTCCTCATATATATAT
Organism: Pinus tabuliformis; assembly: GCA_031772625.1. Taxonomy (NCBI): domain Eukaryota; kingdom Viridiplantae; phylum Streptophyta; class Pinopsida; order Pinales; family Pinaceae; genus Pinus; species Pinus tabuliformis. The sequence continues at coordinate 779,476,846 of CM062818.1, forward strand.
ATATATATATATATATATATATATATATATATATATATATATATATATATATATATGATAATCTTCCTTGCAGCTGGATCTTACTGCTCCAGAGGCCACAGTTTTGGAACCTCTGCTCTGATACCACATTGTCACGACCCCACGACACATATACAAAATTTAAAAAAAAAATATTACAAGACTTATTACTTTTGCCCTTCATCCATCCGATCAATAAATAATATGTATGCAAAAGCATCGTTCTCAAAATATAAATGTTCTGCTCTATTTACTTATATGTTTATCCACCTTGACAATATAAGGTTCTCTCTTGGTTTAATATTACCTGACCCAATTGGCGACCTTCACGAATTTAAAGGCTAAGATAATGGTTAATGCGTTCACCGGTTGCTGCTTCGACCAACTCCGGCGCCAGGTGGTGAGCGGAAATCTTAATTCACTTCACCTACCTCTGCCAGGTGGCTAGCATCGTACTGAGGCCACGTGATTCCTAGGTGGAAACGCTGGGGTTTACGCGCCAAGCTTCTACTCGAATGGACGATGAGGATTTCATATTCAGATCTAAGGGCTGGGATTCGCCCAAGGGTTTAGCGGTGTTTTATATACCACTGAGTTACTTGCTTCGGGTTCATTTGCGTATGTTTGGAGAGGCCGAATGCTGCTCAGATCGGCGGCTCCTTCCTTGCACCATCTACCAGGTCTTGCAACACTATCCCAGGTATTTCGATGTCTAAAGCCTGCCGTTTACAGGTCTTTCATCAGCTGTTTAGATTTATATATATACAATGCTTTTGCTTACTGCCGGGTTCATTAGTTCTGGATTACTTCAATCATGAGCTAATCTCGTATGCTTCCACCGTGTGCACGTGTTTGCTTTTGATTCCTCCTGCCGCTCGAGGAGCGATTATGCAACCGGGGCGCTCTCAGGTATTTACCCCATCATGATTTGATGCAGAGCCTGCGATTTAACCTGATGGGTGAGGGTTTATTCTTATGCGGTTTGTCTTATGTCAATTTGCTCAGCCTGAGGAGTTCCTCATGGCGGTCTTTCTCTTCATTGCCTCAGGGTTTCGTCACTCGGTCAAACCCTGGTTCGAGTCGCGGTCGGCCATTTCATGCCTGAACCTGCGTCTTCTTTGATTTACACAATCTTATGTTAAATATCGATTTTTGAAATATGCTTAGGGTTGTATGTATCCTTATGTAAGGGTTCACGGCCCTCTGTCAGAACCGAATTGATTCAAATGAATTCAGGATATTCACTGTCTTCTATTTCTCATGCTATTGAGAATGTTAAATATGAAATCTCAAGTTTTTGTCTGTATTTATGAAGAGGCGAGAGTCTTCTTCAGCTCTCTGGACATTTGGATAAACATACTGTTGTTATCCCCATCAGGGGTTTCTGTCTATCATAATGTTAATATATTTTCCTTTTGAATACGATGTATATGTTTCTCATCTGGTATAGTTTGCACTAGTGACCCGTCTTGTTTTACACGCATATGATCTTGATTCAAAGAACATATTTGAGCTCGTCTTATTATAAGGGTTACTGTTATTCCTTTGGTTCACAGAGTATCGTTTATTTTATTTGAGGGTTTTTATGGTAACAGTCATATATTTGCTTGTTATACATGACTATATCACGGTGGTTGTGGGGCCGTTCACCACAGCAGGGTTTTGTTACTAGGTGACATCATGTCACCTTACATTGTTAACGGTATTACTCACCTGTGCTCTAAACCGGTTGAGTACTGGTAACGATAACACAGTGATTTCTTTTATACTTATTTTCGAATATAATGAAATTTAAAACCCTTGGTACAGGGTCTGTCTAATTTTCCTTGTTACGGTCTCATTATATACTATGAGCAGCACTAATATTTCAATATGTTTCTTGTCTGCTTTAGAATCACCATAATTCCCTTTGCCGTCCTGTTGTTTTCTACAAATCCTTCTACTGTTCTAGTTTTCAATGAATCCTTCCGCTGTTATGTAGTTTAATGCATCTTTCTACTATGCACTTAAATACTCTACATACTGTTATGGTCTTTCAGGACCCTCGTACGATTTTTATATAGATAACATGCTTCAGTTTCTATACAGATAACATACATTGGTTTCTATACTGTTAATATGCAGCGTTTTCTATATAGTTAACATGCATCGATTTCCATACAGTTAGCATGCAAGGTTTACAACAGATGGTCTCTGTTCTTTTTGTCTTAAATAACCAGTTCTAAATATTCATAGAAATTGTTTCTAATATTATATATTCTTTGCATCTAGTTAGCAACAGAGACTTGGATTCAACTATACTTTCCTTCTATACACCCAGTATACTGATCACAGAAATCTGAATCTGGTGAATAACTCGTACCTGGTCTACCAGTTACAGGAGCTACCGCTCCAGAAGTTCACCTGCATTTTACATGCTTGCTCTTATCCACCCAACCTTGAGATCCATCAGTGCGTTGTATTCTCCCCCCGAGCAGTCTTGCAGGCCTGCAACCCTCAACAAGACTCTAGCACCTGCGTGCTTGGGTTATCTGGTCCTTACCAGACTTAACCCTCTTTTCTTTCTTGTTCCCTTTCTTGGAATTTTTCTTCCCTGTGTGTCACCACAGCCCAGGGTTTTCCCTCCCAAGACTTTTCCTGTGTGAAGGGTTAGTTTCTTTTCAGTTTCATAACTGTTTCCTTTTCTTTAGAAATCCTCCCTCTAGAAGGTTGCCAGCATTTTCAAAAATAAATATTCCATTTCATAAATAAGATAATATCATTTAGTAACAGTAATTAACAATTCACATTAGTTTCTTACCACAGTAACATTTCATATTTACATGTTTTACGGGGTCATCACAATTATGTTGTTTGATTATGCTACATTCTCTTTATCTTTACCATTAATTTGATGTTCATAACCCATTATGCACATATATATTCCTGCTAAGGAATAATGTTTATATTAGTATTATTCCTAGTTTTTTTGATCAAATAAATAGCTTTTTGTTGATGTCAACCTTTGTTTATTTCCACAATGCTTGAAATACCTAAATTATCTCTACCAAATAATGTAGTTTGCAATAACATTTATAATTGGTTGAATTGATGTTTAAATTTTATTTTAATAACCATTAACTATTTTTCATCTTTTATTACAAAAATATTTGTTCCCAAATTACGAGACATCACTCATTTATTTGACATCACATTTTGTTTGCAACATCTATTTGGTTAACTTTTATTTAAAAAAATATATTTATATTTTGCAAGTTAACTGAAGTGAAGAGATATATCACTTTTTTATTCAACATTAGTTTTTTTCTTAGTTTATTTATCCCTTAATGACTATAAGATTTATAATATAAACAAATTTATTATTTAAAATATTCTATTTTATTTTATTTCAACTTTTTAATTTATCATTTAAAATATAAATATTTTATATGAAAAAAATAAATGAGTAGTAAATTTTTAAAATATTTTATCTATAAATTTTGTTATATTAACTTTGTTTTCCCAATATAATATTTATAAATAAATCATAATATTAAAATCTTATTCCATGGGCAGTTCGGACTTACTAGTGCAATTTACAAAAAAATTATGAGCATTTCAATTTTCTCTGTAATATCTATAAATAAATTAGAATATTAAAATCGTATCTATGTATTCATGGGCTTACTCTAGTTTATCGTATCTAGGGTTTTGTGGTGCATAAAGTGTTTTACTTGCAATTATTAAGTTTATCAACCTACAACGTTTTACTCAATCACTAAGTCTATCTATTTTGAAATGGTCTTTAAAATAATGAAATGTGTATTTCATTTAAATTTCATAATTTGATAATATTTTTAAAAATATATACACAATTTTTGTGAGTTGTATTTGGAACTTTTACTCTATTTTCCCATTACAAAGGTTCATTATTACATAAATTATTATATAAAATATAAATATTTTATATGAAAAAAATGAATGAGTGGTACATTTTTAATATACTTTATGTGTAAATTTTGTTATATTTAACTTTCTTTTATATCCAGAATATAATATTTATAAATAAATCATAATATTAAAATCTTATTCCATGGAGGATTCAGACTAACTAGAGCAATTTACAAAAAAATTATTATCATTTCAATTTTTGGTGTAATATACTTTGATTCCTATATTTTAATAATATATTTTTATCTATATATTATATTTTATTAATGTATTTTATTTTATTCTTATATCTTTTTCAGCATTGTTTAATTATTTTTTATTTGGAGTTTTTGGTTTGAATTAGAGGAAATATTCTTTGGTAAGTTTTTGTTATTTATAATATGGATTTGAATGCATCAATTACTAGGGTGTAAATTTGATGGGCACTGCCACCTGTCAAAAAAATTCTTGATCATGGTTTCCTTTTAAAAGTGTGCTTCACATGGCTTTTGATTTTTATTTTTACCCATCATTTAAATGTCATGTATTATTTGTTTTTTTTAGTAAGATCAATAGTACAGACTTAACTTCCATGGAATAATTTAGAATATTGATAGTAGTATACAAAATTCAATGGTTGGGATTTATCTCAAAAGTAATTATGGTCTTTTAGCAATTTTAATTAAATTCATTCATTAAAGAAAATGTCATATGAAGTGAGTTGTGATTTTTGGGACGTGTTGTATTGATAAGGCATGTTATTGCCCAATGGGATTGTAAATCTCCATGTTTAAGAATCTTATTCCATGTTTTTTTAAATATATTTATGGTTAACTTATATATGAAATATTTTTATAAATAATAATATTATTTAAAATAATGATAATCTGTTTAGTTTTTATTATTTTTTTCTTCTAGCCACATGAGATGCATATTAATTAATTGTTCTAATTCTTATTATGGGTTGTTGCAGATATGCTTTTACTCTCTCTCTCTCTCTCTCTCTCTCTCTTCCATGATCTCTCTCTCACCTTCTCTCCCCACTATCTCCCAACTCATCTCTATCTCATGATCCTTCCCTCATTATCCCCCCCCTCTACCTCTTTATCCTCCCTCCCTCACTCTATCATTTTCTCTCAATCCTTCCATTCCTCTCTTCCCACTCTCTTCTACATGTTCTTGATATCTTTATCTCCACACGCTATCTCTCAATCTTCCCTTCTTATTCTCTCTCTCTCTATCTCCAATGCCCTATCTCTCAAACCATCCCTATTTTCCACATATCTCGATCTCCTTCTCTCTCAAGACCTCCCTATTCTCCCATGACTCCCTCTCTCTCTACTCCTCTTCTCGATGTCCATATTTGTCTCACACACTATCATTCTCTTCCCTCATCTCTCTCTCTCTGATGCTCCCTCTTTTTCTCTCCACTATCATGCTCCCTTTGTCTCTCCCCCACATTCTCTCCCTCCCTACCTTGCGCTCTCTCTCAAACCCTCCAAAGTATCCCCCCAATCATTCTACCCCCCCTCACATTCTAACCCGACCTCTCTCTGTCTATTTCTCTCTCTCTCACCATCATTGTTTCACTTGCTCCCTCTCTCACCCTCCCTATCTCTCTGTCCCTATCTCCCTGCCTCCATCTCTTTCTCTCTCTCCCTCTCCTCTTTTCTTTCTCTCCCCTCTAACTCTCACCACTTTCCCTCCCTCCCTCTCTCACTTTGAGGCCCCCTTACCCTCTCTCTCTCCCATGCACCCTTCTTCCCTGTCTCTCTCGCACTCAGCCCCTATTACCCTCTCTCTCTCTCTCTCTCCTTCTCACTCTCTCTCCCCCACCTTAAGCTCCCTCTCCCTATCCTTATCTCTCTTTCCCTCCTACTCTCTATCTCTCTCCCCCCAACCTTATATTGAATTTCTCTCTCCCCTTCTCCCTCTCACCCTCCCTCTCTCTTCTCCTCTCACCCTCCCTCTCTCTTCTCCTCTCACTCTCCGAGCCCCTTCCCCTCTCCCTGTCTCTTTCTTTCTCTCCCCCCATCACTCTGTCCCTTAGAATTTCCCTCTCTCCCTCTCTCTCTCTCTCTTTCTCTCTCTCTACACTTAACTCTATCTCTCTCTCCCCCCACTTAACTTTCTCTCTCTCTCCCCCTCATGCCTTCCTCCTCCTCCATCTCTCCCTCCCTCTCCTCCTTTATCCATACCCTCCTCCTTCCCCTTCCCACCCCTCTTCCTCTCTCCCTCCTCCTCCCGCGTTCTCTCACTTTGTCTCCCCATCCCTTCTTATTTTCCACACACGGTCTATTTCTCTCCCTCCTACCCTTCCTCCATCCTCCCACTACTCTCTCTCTCTCTATCCCCTACCCTCTCTTCCTCTCTCTCTCCCTCCCTCTCCCTCTCTCTATCACTCTCTCTCACCCTCCCTCCCTCCTTTCAACACTCTCTCTATCTCTCTCCCTGACACCCTTCGTACTCCCTCCCTCTACTATCTCTCTCCCTCCGCCTCTCTCAAGCCACCCCCTCTCCATCCCTTCCTTGTTTTCTCTCTCCCCCTATCTCTATGTCTCTCCCTACTCCTCCCTCTCTCCCATGCACTATTCTTCCCTCTCCTTCTCTCTCCATCACAATTTCCTCCCTCTATCTCCCTATCTATCTTTTTTATCCATCCCTCCTTTATATGTTTCTCTACACCCTCACTCCCTCTCTTCTCTCCTTTCCACTCTCCCCCTGCTCTCCTCCTCTCTCCTTACCCCCTCCCCTTACATGTTAGACAAATTTGTATCAATAAAGCAAACACAACACAGACACAAGAGAATCAATATAAATATAAACATATATTAAAAACTACAATTCATCATTATTCATATATATATATATATATATATATAATACATTTAATTCATTGTCAATTAAAATCACTTTATTTAAATAGATAGCAAAACACTTACAATATCACATACATATTAAATTAGAATAACCATAAATTATAATAATAATAATAATATAAAAATTGAGAATCTACGCAAAAATAAATAATATAACCAAAACAATTTAAACACGTTAAAAAATAAATTAAGCTAACAAAAATTATGTCAAATAAATACATCGCCTCTTATTTTAAAACATGTCAATCTTCTCTTAAAACTACTGAAACTAAATTAATAAGAAAGTGTGAAATCTAGGCCAGACTCATACATACGACCAACCCTCCTCGTCTATTCACATATGGACTCGGGACCAACGTGGACTCCATGTGTGGAGGGATTCCAACACACCACAAAACAATTGTTTGACAACAATGTCAAAATGGAGATACGATACCAAGAGTTGTTTCCACAAATCGGTTTTATTGCTTTTTATAAATTGCTTTTTTTCTAATTTTAAAATTTTCTTGCTTTTCTCTCTATCACATATTATTAAAAATTCCTTTTCTTGCTTTTCTCTCCATCAGCTATCATTAAAAATTGCTTTTCTTGATTTTCTAACCGTTATAAATTGTTTTTCTTTTCTTTCTTTTTCTAACCGGTTTTGCTTTTCTCACGAGCAACTATCCTTAAAAGTTGTTTTTCTTGCTTTTATGTTGTTTCGAAGGTGAAGATGAGGCTGTTTAGCTTGGGTGAGAAAAGGACATTTGAGATTCATGACGTTTCCGCCCTCGATGATGTTTATCCGGGGACGTGTTTAGCTTTGAATTTCAACTCATTTGACTGTTGCCTCATAAACATTCGCTGCATGTTTAACATTACGAAGGTTTTCTGCTAATACTGTTACATTCCAAATTACTGCTATATTCTAAATTGTTTCATTACTAGTAGGCGATTAAGAAATCATCAGCGAAATTGTTCTCACTCTAAGTTATATTTCTCTTGAAATTGGGGTTAGTTTTGTGCATGATTTGGTCCAAAATTGATTTGATTAGATGCCTTTTCTAAAATGCAAACGGTTTGTTAATTTTAAATTATGCCGTACTGCATGTACATATTTTTGTATATAATACAACTGTTACTAAACATGAGGTTTAAGTTTAAATAGTGTTTACTTCCTTATTCACGGAAAATCAAACTTGAAATAGTCATCCTACCTAGTTTAGGTTAGGTTAGGGTTGTGTCATTACAAACTATTCATTAGGTATTGTTTTTGAATCTTATACTTACATTTACAATATGTTTAGTAGGAATATTTTCATTTTATTTATAATATTATGGGAGTTATACTTTTTTTTATTTTAATTAATGGTTTTAACTATGAAATTTATTTTTTCCTGGGAGAAAGATTTGGTTGGGGATTTGAGTGTTATTTAGCAATCTAGGACAAAATGCCAAGAGGCCTATGGAGTTGAGGGTTGAATTACCAATTTGTAATTTTCATTTACTACCATCATGCTACCTCATTTTTCCACCATAAGCCTCAGAGAATTATTTCTAGGAAGCTCTTAGTAATGAACGTGTCATCAACCCATAAACTATTTCCACCATTTCCCCATCTCCACCTTCATATGTTGTGGAGCTTCTCCAAATAAGCATCTTGATATGTTGAAGAGATTTTCCAAATAAGCATTTTTTACAAGAACTTGATTCTCAAATTTTAGAAATTAATATCCTACTTATCCATTCTCTCATAATGATAATTACATTTGTGATAACATTTCATAATGCCTAGTATGTTCACTTTTTAAAATTAAATTTTGAGTTGTTCTCTTATAATATTGTTTAAGGTATTATAATTCATGGTGAAATCATCACTCAATTTAATTTTGAGTATTTAGGAATAAATTTAATTATGATTTTCATCCATTCACAATCCTACAATTTTAACAGGAAATAAAATATATAAATATGCATGGGTATAATGAAATCTTTCAAACAACTCTATTTAGCCTATCCTTAAAATCAAGGTTCAAATACTTTATAAAATGGTACCACAATTGTAATAAACATTTTTTTTTAAATATTTTTTTTCTTATTATAAAATAATTTTAATTTTACAAAATTTTATTAATTACAATTATTTGTCATAAATTTTCTATATTTTAACATTTAAATAATTAAACAATTTATCTTAGTTGGTGTTGTATCCTTCAAAATTCATTTTGTAAATACTCCACCTATTAGCATCGTTATCATCAATCCTTTCAAATGTTGTGGAGCTTCTTGAGAAAAGCATTCTTCATGTGAAAGCCTAGTTTTTAGAGTTTGAAAATTAATATGGTTAGTATCAATTCTCTTACAATGATACTTACTTTTGTAATAACCTTTGTAATAACGTTGGACAATGGGTAATATGGTGAAATTTTTTAGTTGTTTTCTCTTGGAATATTGTTTGAGATATTATAATTCAACCAAAGGTCATTACTCATAAAAAAATTATTTAATTTAATGTGTTTAGACATTAATTTAGTTGCGATGATTTTGATACAAGTAAAATTAGTTGAAGAATATACTCAAAAAATGCTTTAAAATATTAAATTACCACTTTAAATTCAATACTACACAACTATATATGAGAATAGGTTTCACATTTTAAATCAATAAAATTGATATAAACCATATTTTATTATATAACTATACATATTTGAAAGAAAAATTTATAAAATTCGTTAATCATAATATCTCTAATAAAAGCAAATAATTAAACTAGCTTAGACACATCTTAACTTTGGATCTACCAAGGGACGAGAGGGATCAAATATTTTTCATTCTAAAAGAGGCTTGTACCTCAAATTATAAACAAAAATACATATTAAATTAGAATAATGGTTAAATTATAGTTTAAAAAAATAAAAACATATTCCAAAAATATATCAGAAGAATTTTATTTTTTTAGAATACAGTAAAATAACCAGTAAGACTAAAAAAAAAAATCATAATAAACAATAATTATTTGAAAATAAAGATTCAAAAGCAAAGTTGAGACTCTATGCAAAAATAAATAATCTAACCAAGACAACTTAAGCACAATCTAATAAAGAAAAAATGAATGATAAATGCAACAAAATTTATGTGAATTAGATGTATCTAATCATATTTTAAAATATTAATTAATTGAAACTAGGCAAACCTGATGACTAAGTGCTACTGAAACCAAATTAATAAAAAAGTGTAATATCTATCAAACCAATCATGAAAGCTTAAACTACTACAATAATACGAAACAACATATTTTGAAGATATAAATGTATACCAAACATTGAAATGAGCATAACTTATTGCAAGAATTATCCACATAAACGATGGTTTGTTGTTGTAGCAATAAATTAGGAATCATAAAAGGCTAAACGTTATGCCTTAGATAGATTGTAAATATACATATGGAAAGAACTATGAATAGAGAATGAACATGGAGAGCTACATGTCAGTAGGAAATTGTAGGAAGGGTAGTGATTAGCAGCACCATGGAGAACTGAAAGGAGGACTCTTAACAATAAACTATAGAAAACATGAGTAAGACATTGTACGCTAAACTAAAAAAACCTACTAAATTTTTGTGCACTAAACTAAATATAATAAACCTAGGTAAGGCATTGTACACTAAAATAGATATAGTAAACCCTAGTAAAGCATTTTATGCCCGAAAAGAAAGTAAAGAAAGAGATCAATGCCTACACTAAGAATATTTGTAGCAATAAACTCCATGCACAGATGCATTCAACATATGTTTTTTGTACTCCTAAATAAACCCCAAGCTGAATCCATGGAGTTAGGACATGTACATGGAAGGAGAAGGGAGAAGGAGGGAGACATTTAACTTTGCAGTTACACACAAAATGAGAGAGGAGTATTAATAATGAAGGAGATGTTGTCGATAAAATGATGCCAGGTTCAACTTATATAACACAACATGCAGCAAAAATGGTGAGGAAACCTTTCAATCTCACTCCTACATTTGATTTGATACTTTGTTACATGTCAATGGGCTGCTTAATGGATATTTTTCTTAGTAATTGTATGTATTGCATTTTAAGCATCACTTAATTTCATGTTGTCTCTATCAAAGATTTAGCTCACCATCTTTAAATTTTAAATCTTCTCTGCTTTGATCTATCTTAGCTTTTAAAATTTCATATATTTTTAAAATTCATATTTTTTTTGTGCGGTCTACCCTTGTATGTTAGAAGTTATTTGAAATCCCATTTTGGACCTCCCTACCACATTCACAACAACATAACATAAATGGAAAAAAACATCAACGCGAATGCAAGGAATGAAGAATTTGACATCAATTATTGTTGGTCGAAACCTCAACAAATTAATGTAAATCATTTCTTTAGATATGCACGCACCTCCCTTGTCATGTTAACTCACCTCTCACTACATTTCAAATTTTTTAGTTCCCCATGTTACTAAAATAAAATGAAATGAAATCTAAGAATTAGTTTCTTAAATTATCAAAGGGACCTTCTCCATTTCCAATACATGTTGCATATGTCAAGCATGGTATTGTTTTATCAATCCCATCTCCTCTATTATTAAATATTATCTATCATTTTATATATATGTTGACAGTTATTATGACTACAGTCAATTTGGTATAGGCGAGGCTTTCATTTGAGAGGGGGACTCTTGATAAAAGAGTGCTCTCCTCCACAAGCTATAAATTATCCAATATCTTATAGCCCCATTGCATCTCGAGGTTCCACGAGGAGGAAGGGTACCCAAGGAGTAGGCTAGGAGGTAAACTGATGAGTCATTAACATTTGGTTAGAACACATCAACATTCACACATGAAAGTGGATGACGACAAGGGAGCACAAGCAATAACCAATCCAAGAACTGGAACTGCACTCCTTGGTGAATGCTACATTATGTATTAATATTTTTTTATATGATTAATGATGTATTTATAATGACCAGAATGTAATGTGAATGTCATGATGATTGAATTTCAGAATATGACTATTGATGTATGTACCTCAAATATATGTGTTTTCAATATTGATGAAATCTCATAATGGTAATGGCCATCAAATGACTAGTTGATAGAATGTTTATTTACTTATTATTATTGTATTCTAAGTTAAATATCAATTTTTCCCTATACCTAGTAACTTGATTTCTACTCTGACTAGTAAAAAAAATTAGCATCAGAGGCAGTGTCCCCACGCTTGGTATTAGAGTCATAGATCTAGGACCTATGGACCCATAAGAATAAATTTTCATCAGTGACGTGATAATCTGATTAAACTATTGTTATAATACATATATTGAACTAATATTTGATAGCTAATTTAAATAATATACAATATCATTGTAAATAACAATCAATCATAAGAAACTATCACAATTATAATCCCTATAACAAAGGTCAACAATTAACATCTTTTATTTACATCATGAAATATTCGCAAAATTTATCAATCCAAACCTCTTTTATTTACATTATGAAATATTCTCAAAATTTATTAATCCAAATAAATTTCAACAAGGGAAAAATAAATGATCGGCATAAAGATACCATACACATTCAAATATCATTTGTGATTGTGCAACTTTGCACCCAACATCAATTTACACCACATTTTTGGCCTTCACCCTTTTCCTTCTTACAAATCCTATATGTGCCTTAGCTTTGGCTTCCATTGAAGATCGATACAAAGTGGATAAGTGAGAATTATTTATGCATATGCTAATCTTCATCTATATATACATCATTAAGAAAACGTTTATTTCAATTATTGAAATATTATATGTTTGTTAATAAATTTAAATATGAAAATTTGATAGGTTCATTGCTCTAATTAACCTCATTATTGGATTTTTTTAGTAGATCATACTTCCAATGCTACTTTCTCTTGAGCTCAAATATAAAAGAATGTTAGCCCCATTTCATTGGGTTATTGGATAAGACATCCTTAACCCTCCCTTCCTCTAATAAAGAGGAGTTTTTATGTGTTTCAAGTTATACTTTTGCTCATATTTAGGTGAGTCATTTTGGTTAGCAGGGTCAATATGCCTTGGAAATGAAATAGGTACTCCATTCACCCTCTAGGGAACTCTGAAGGGGAGACTCCTATGACAAACTTATGGAGGAAACATAAGGGCATAAGTTGAAGGTTCATTGCATCATGAGTCTCCTTCCATGGAGCATCATCATCAAGAACATCTAACAAGAGCTTCTAAGGATATGCCTATGTATTCACCATCATTCCTTTATTTCCAATCACAAAAACAAGTAAAGGAGATAATTCTTTCAAACACATACCTTTATCTTGAGTTGACTTCAAAATATTAGTCAAATCCTTGAGATTGGCATTCTATTTATCTTCAAATTCTTGAATAATATCTTTAGATTCTAGTACCTCCAAAGACTTTCTAAATCCTTTATCGTTGCGGTACTCAAGTCAAATTTTTCAATACCAACCTCCATACAAGAGATTCTCTTTGTCAGGGAAGGACCCTTTAGCTATATGAATTATTTAACAACATATAAACATATTAAGTGGACACCATGAAAATCAAGCTCGAAAATAACCATAGGTGGGTCATTCTAAATCACCATTCCCAATACTAATCCATCTCCAATATCAATTCCAACCATAATCTGAGTGACTGTCATAATGTTATTCTTAATAAAATTCATGTTTGCCTCTAAATAATGACCTAAAGAGTTTCCTATCTCTATAAAGACTCTGGAAAACCAATATTTGATATGTAAGCTAGGTAGATTTCACCATCGATGAATGCCATCAATTGTTTCAAATTGTGCATTGAAGGAGAGAGGCCAACTTTTTAAACTGAGAAGCATCTATTTCCATAATGAAAAAGAAGACAATACCTTTTCTACATTCCCCCATTGAATGGAAAGTGAAGGCCAACCATTATCTTGCAAGAAAAAAGGTCTTTTGGAACATAGCCTAGTAATGTTCCCAAACCTTACCACTTAAGGACTTAATGTTGGCTTCATTAAAGATTCATCATGTTATTGTATATTATATAATGTTAATAACCATATTGAGCTTAGTATAACTGCAAGGGATAACCTTGTATAAGTACATTTTAGTTTTATGCCTTTTCTTGTCTTCTTAATATTTGGGCCTCATAAGTCCGCAACAATGTGTCCAATTACAAGAATATGTTGAGATATTTCATGGGAAAAGTCTTTCGATCCACACTTCATCACATATGGAGGGGTCACATAGGGAGATAAGTCAAATGCGGAGCCCTAAATATTTATGAGGGCTTATACTTGGAATCCAATTCCCTTAACTGAATCATTTCTCAACCCTTCTCAGGAATCTTAGACTTTTGCTTCGAATCCCCTAGGCTTACAAGGATGGATTGAGTGTTTCTCTGATCCAAAACAACCTCCTTCAATGTAGACAATGTTTTCACAATAACATTACTAGGTGATCTCTCCTTATACTACCCATTCGATGGAGGATATGGATGAAAATATAGACAAACATTTCCCACATAGCCTTATTTTTTCCTTACAATAAACACCGTCCAAAATTTGGTCTAACTTGAATTTTGGAGCCTACTGTGGATCTTGTGATCATTCGTTCCATAATCACTTCATGGTTGGTTGATAAGTGTTAAAGTCATTTTCTCACACATTCTTATTCTAAAACAAGTTTTTGAGTGCACTCTTTTATGCAATCTTGAACAGGGAAAGCACAAGTCCATCAAGGTGGTGCTTATGCAATGTTCCACCTGTGTCAAAAGTTAGTGCACACTTCCATCAACCATCCCTCACATTTTCTTACAATTTTCATGAGTGACGTGATGCTCTCATTAGAATATTGTTACAATACATATATTGAACTAATATTTGAGATCTAATTTAAATAATATGCATTATTGTTCCAAATCACTATCAATACTATCAGAAGTGAAATCCCTATAAAAAAATTCAAACAATTAATTTATTAATACAAACCTATTTTATTTACATTATGAAATATTCTCAAAATTTATTAATCCAAATAAATTTCAACCACGGAAAAACAAATGATGAACATAAAGATACCATACACGAATTCCAATATCATTAATGATTATGCAACTTTGCACCAAGCATCAATTTGCAATTGCAAAAAATATCGGCACCACATTTTTGGCCTTCACCCTTTTCCTTCTTACAAATCCTATCTTCGTGTTGGCTTTGGCTTCAACTCAAGGTCGATTCGAAGTTGAGAAGTGAGAATTATTTATGTATCTTCTAATCTTCTATGTATTCATAGGCTCATTCTAGTTTATTGTGTCTATTGTTTTCTGGTGCATAAAGTGTTTTACTCACAATCACTACATTTATCAAGCTAAAGTTTTTTACTCAATCACTAAGTTTAATTACGTCCATAGGTATCCTCTATTTTGAAATGGTTTCTAAAATTTCTATCTTTTATAATAATAAAATGTATATTTGATTTAAATTTCATAATTTGAGAATATTTCTAAAAATATACACAATTTTTTTGAGCTGTATTTGTGACTTTTACACTGTTTTCCTATTAACAAGGTTCAATATTCCATAAATTAAATAGCACATTATTATTTTAATCACTCGTAATATTTTTTACCACCCATTTAATTTATATAGCTATGCTAATTATTATGAGTAATCCTATTTTATCATCCACCAACCTCCCAATTATCATGCTCCTCTACAATATCTTGATTGTGCTACATTATCTTTGTCTTCACCCTTCATTTGATGTTCATAACCCTTGCATAATTCACTTTTACATTCCCGCTAAGGAATAATGTTACTAATACTCTTATTCCTATTTTTTTGTTCAAATACATAGCATTATGTTGTTTGATTATGCTACATTCTCTTTATCTTTACCATTAATTTGATGTTCATAACCCATTATGCACATTCCTGCTAAGGAATAATGTTTATATTACTATTATTCCTAGTTTTTTTGTTCAAATAAATAGCATTTTGTTGTTGTCAACCTTGGTTTATTTCCACAATGCTTGAAATACCTAATTTATCTCCATGAAATAATGTAGTTTCCATCTTTTATTCCAAAAATATTTGTTTCCAAATTATGAGACATCACTTATTTATTTGACATCACATTTTGTTTGCAGCATCTATTTGGTTAACTTTTATTTGAAAAAATATATTTATATTTTGCAAGTTAACTGAAGTGAAGACTTATGTCACTTTTTTATTCAACATTAGTTTTTTTCTTAGTCTATTGATCCCTTAATGATTATAAGATTTATAATATATACAAATTTATTACTTAAAATATTCTATTTTATTTTATTTCAACTTTTTAATTGATCTTTTAAAATATAAATATTTTATATGAAAAAATAAATGAATAGTAGATTTTTAATATATTTTATCTATAAATTTTGTTATATTAACTTTGTTTTCCCAATATAATATTTATAAATAAATCATAATATTAAAATCTTATTCCATGGGCAATTCAGACTTACTAGTGAAATTTACAAAAAAATTATGATCATTTTAATTTTCAGTGTAATATTTATAAATAAATCAGAATATTAGAATCTTATCTATGTATTCATGGGCTTACTCTAGTTTATTGTATCTAGGGTTTTATGGTGCATAAAGTGTTTTACTTGCAATCATTAAGTTTATCAACCTAAATTGTTTTACTCAATCACTAAGTCTATCTATTTCTAAATGGTCTTTAAAATAATAAAATGTGTATTTCATTTAAATTTCATAATTTGATAATATTTTTAAAAATATAGAGAATTTTTGTGAGTTGTATTTGGAACTTTTACCCTATTTTCCCATTACAAAGGTTCATTATTACATAAATTGAATAGCACGTTATTATTTAAAATATTTATTTTATTTTATTTCAACTTTTTAATTTATGATTTAAAATATAAATATTTTATATGAAAAAAATGAATGAGTGGTAAATTTTTAATATTCTTTATCTGTAAATTTTGTTATATTTAACTTTCTTTTATATCCAGAATATAATATTTATAAATAAATCATAATATTAAAATCTTATTCCATGGAGGATTCAGACTAACTAGTGCAATTTACAATAAATTACGATCATTTCAATTTTTGGTGTAATATACTTTGATTCATATATTTTAATAATATATTTTTATCTATATATTATATTTTATTAATGTATTTTATTTTATTTTTATATTTTTTTCAGCATTGTTTAATTTTTTTATGTTTGGAGTTTTTGATTTGAATTAGAGGAAATATATTTTGGTAAGTTTTTGTTATTTATAATATGTTTTTGAATGCATCAATTACTAGGGTGTAGATTTGATGGACACTCCCACCTGTCAAGTAAATTCTTGATCCCGGTTTCCTTTTAAAAGTGTGCTTCACATGGCTTTTGATTTTTATTTTTACCCGTCATTTAAATATCATGTATTATTTGTTTTTGTTAGTAACATCAATAGTACGGACTTAACTTCCATGGAATATTTTAGAATATTGATAGTAGTATACAAAATTCAATGGTTGAGATGTATCTGAAAAGTAGTTATGCTCTTTTAACAATTTTAATTAAATTCATTAATTAAAGAAAATGTCATATGAAGTGAGTTGTGATTTTTGGGACGGGTTGTATTGATAAGGCATGTTATTGCCCAATGGGATTGTAACAAAGTCTATTTATAGGATAATTTGTTTAGTTTTTTTTATTTTTTACTTCTAGCCACATGAGATGCATATGAAGTAATTGTTCTAATTCTTATTATGGGTTGTTGCAAATATGCTTTTAGCTCTCTCTCTCTCTCTCTCTCTCTCTCTCTCTCTCTCTCTCTCTCTTTTGCATGATCTCTCTCTCACCTTCTCTCACCTTCTCTTTCCACTGTCTCCCAACTCATATCTATCTCATGATCCTTCCCCTTTAATTTATCTCCCCATCTGCTCCCTCTCCTCTCTGTTATGCCCCACCTCTACCTCTCTCTCCCTCACTCTATCTTTTCTCTCAAACCTTGCATCCCTCTCTGCCCACTCTCTTCTACATGTTCTCGATATCTTTATCTCCACACGCTATCTCTCAATCTCCCCTTCTTATTCTCTCTCTCTCTATCTCCCTACTCTCTATCTCCCTCCGCTAACCTTATATTGACTTTCTCTCTCCCCTTCTCCCTCTCACCCTCCCTCTCTCTTCCCCTCTCACTCTCTAGCCCCCTTCCCCTCTCCCTCTCTCTTTATTTCTCTCCCCCATTCACTCTCTCCCTTACATTTTCCCTCTCCCTCACTCTCTCTCACTCTCTCTCTCTCTCTCTCTCTACACTTAACTCTATCTCTCTCCCCCCACTTAACTTTCTCTCTCTCTCCCCATCCTGCCTTCCGCCTCCATCTCTCCCTCCCTCTCCTCCTTTCTCCCTACCCTCCTCCTTCCATTTCCCACCCTCTCTTCCTCTCTCCCTCCTTCTCCCTCATTCTCTCACTCTCTCTCCCCATCCCTCCCTATTTTCCACACTCGCTCTACTTTTGTCCCTCCTATCCTTCCTCCTTCCTCCCACTACTCTTTCTCTATCTCCTACCCTCTCTTCCTCTCTCTCTCCCTCCCTCTCCCTCTCTCTATCACTCTCTCTCACCCTCATTCCCTCCTTTCAGCACTCTCTCTATCTCTCTCTGTGACACCCTTCCTCCTCCCTCCCTCTACTATCTCTCTCCCTCCGTCTCTCTCTTCAGCAACACCCTCTCCATCCCTTCCTCCTTTTCTCTCTCCCCCTATCTCTATGTCTCTCCCTACTCCTCCATCTCTCCAACACACCATTCTTCCCTCTCCCTCTATCTCCCTATCTATCACTTTTCATCCATCCCTCCATTATATGCTTCTCTACACCCTCACTCCTTCTCTTCTATCCTTCCCACTCTCCCCCTGCTCTCCTCCTCTCTCCTTACTCCCTCCCCTTACATGTTAAACAAATTTGTATCAATAAAGCAAACACAACACAGATACAAGAGAATCAATATAAATATAAACATATATTAAAAACTACAATTCATCATTATTCAAATATAGATATATATATATAAACATTTAATTCATTGTCAATTAAAATCAATTTATTTAAATGGATAGCAAAACACTTCCAATATCACATACATATTAAATTAGAATAATCGTAAATTATAATTAAAAAAACATATTCCAAAAACAGCTAAAAAAGATTTAATTTTTGTACGATAGAATAAAATAATTACTAATTAGCAACGTGAGATCCATATGGAGTAATTGTTTTGATTCTTATTTTGGATTGTTGCAAATATGCTTTTACCATCCATCTCTCTCTCTCTCTCTCTCTCTCTCTCTCTCTCTCTCTCTCTCTCTCTCTCTCTCTCTCTCTCTCTCTCTCTCTCTCTCTCTCTGATCTCTCTCTCACTCTCTCCTTGATCTCTCTCTCATCTCCCCACTCTCTCCCAACTCATCTCTATCTCATGCTCCTTCCCTTTCAATTTATCTCACCATCTACTCCCTCTCCTTCTCTCTTTATCCCCCCACCTCTACCTCTCTCTCCTCCCTCCCTCACTCTATCCTTTTCTCTCAATAATTGCATTGCTCTTCCCCCTCTCTTATACATGTTCTTGATATCTTTCTGTCGAGACCCTTCCTCTCAGTCTCCCCCTCTTATTCTCTCTCTATCACCCATGCCTTATGTCTCAAACCATCCTGATTTTCCCCATATCTCTCTCTCCCTCTCCCTCAAGACCTCTCTATTTTCCCATCACTCCATCTCTCTCTCCCCCTCCCTCTCTGCCACTTCTCCATGTTCATCTTTGTCTCACACACTATCATGCTCTTCCCTCATCTCTCTCTCCATTGTTGTTTCCCTCCCTCTGGCTATCGCCATCCCAATCTCGCTCCCTCTCTCTCTTGCTCTCATGCACCCTCCCTCACTCTTTCTCTCTCTATCAATCCCCCTTACCCTCTCTCTCTCACGCACCCTCCCTATCTCTCTCTTTTTGGCTCATGCACTCTCTCTTCCCCACCTCTAGCTCCCTCTCCCTATCCTTATCTCTCTTTCCCTCCTACTCTCTATCTCGCCCCCCCCCAACCTTATGCTGAACTTTTCTCTACCCTTCCCACTCTCACCCTCCCTCTCTCTTCCCATCTCACTCTATATTCCCCTTCCCCTCCCTCTCTTTCTCTCTCTTCCACCCCCCACATATCTCTCCCTTACACTTCCCCTTTCCCTCTCTCCCACTCCTTCCCATTCCTTTTCCCACCCTCTCTCTCCCTCTTTCTCGCACTCCCGCTCCCTTCCTCCTCCTCCATCTCTCCCTCCCTCTCCTTCTTTCTCCCCTCCTTCCTCTCTCCCTTTTCCACCCTCTCTACCACTCTCCCTTTGTTTCCCTCTTTCTCTCACTCTCTCTCCCTCCTGCCCTTCCTCCCACTACTATCTCTATATATCCTACCCTCTCTTCCTCTCTCTCTCTCTCCACCCTCCCTCTCCCTCTTTCTATCACTCTCTCTTCCCCTCCCTCCTTATTTTCCATACTCTCCCTCCCTCCTCCGCCTCTCTCTCTCCCTCCTACCCTTCCTCCCCCTCCCTCTCCCTCTCCCACCCTTCCTCTCCCTCTATCTCTCCCTCTCCCTCCTTCTATCACTCTCTATCCCCCTCCATCCTTATTTTCCATACTCTCTCTATCTCCTCCGCCTCTCTGTCTCCATCCTCCTTCCCTCCTCCGCCTCTCTCCCTCCCTCCTTCACCTGTCTCCCACCTCCACGTCTCTCTCCAGGCATTGCCTCTCCCTCCCTTCCTCTTTTTCTCTCTCCCCCTATATCTATGTCTCTCCCTCCTCCTTCCCCTCTCCCACCCATAATTCTTCCCTCTCCCTCCATCTATATCCCTACTCCCTCCCTCTATATCCCTATCTACATCTTTCTATCCATCCCTCCTTTATATGTCTCTCTACACCCTCACTCCCTCTCTCCTCTCCTTCCCACACTCCCCCCACTCTCCTTCTTTCTCCTTACCCCCTCTATATATATATAAACATTTATTTAATTGTCATTTAAAAACAATTTATTTAGATTAATGATAAAACACTTACAATAATAGATACATATTACAATAGAATAACAATGTTGAGAATCTATGCAAAAATAAATAATCTTACCAAAACAATTTAAACATGTTAAAAAATAAATTAAGCAAAGGATGAATGTAACAAAAATGATGTGAAATAGGTACATCGATCTTTGTTTTATATTTTAAAACATTACTTATTTTAGAACATTGCGATCTCTAACAGCTACTCAAACAAAATTAATAAGAAAGTGTGAGATCTATCCAGCCAAGCGTGAAAGATTAAACAACTACAATAATCCCAAACCATATATTTTGCATTGAGATTAGCATAACTTATTGCAAGAATTATCAATGTAAACGAGGGTTTACACATAAACAATTGTTTGTAGCAGCAATAAAGTAAGAATCATAAAAGGCTAAACATTACGCCTTAGAGAGATTGTAAATATACATATTGTGAGAACTATAGAGAGTTTCGTGCTATTAAGAAACTGTAGAGGAGTGCGATTAGTATCAACACCATGGAGAATTGAAAGGAGGACTCTCTTAATCAACCTTGAGCCGAATAGATGGAAGAAGGTGAGTGCGGTTAGTAGCAGCACCTTGGAGAATCAAAAGGAGGACTCTCTAAATCAACCCCGAGCCGAATCGATGGAAGAAGGCGAGAGACATTTGATTTTTCGGTTACACAAAAATTGAGAGGAGGATTAATAATGAAAGAGATGTGGTCGATAAAATGATACCAGGTTAGACCTATATAACGTAGCATGCACCAGAAATGGAGAGGCAGTCTTTCAACCTCACTCCTCGATTTAAGTCTATATAATTTTTGGAAACACCTGAAACAGATCTTTATGAAAACAAAAATTAAAAAAACACAGAAGAATGATACTCGAAGCACGAGACAGAAGCATGATTGGTTTCGGTAGCAACTCAATTTCATCCAACAGAGGTGGCTCGAGAGCGGAGCAGAGATCCAATTCCATTTCCCCAACAGAGGTGGTGCAAGGGCAGAGCAGAGGTCCAATTCCATTTCTCCTGAAGGCCACCCTCCTCCTCTAGGCCAGACTCAAACATACGACCAACCCTCCTCCTCTATCACATATGGACTCGGGACCAACGCGGACTCCATGTGTTGAGGGATTCCAACACCACACAAAACAATGGTTTGAAAACTATGTCAAAATGGAGATACGATACCAAGGGTTGTTCCCACAAATCACTTTTATTGCTTTTTTTCAAATTTTAAATTTTTCTTGCTTTTCTCTCCATCAGCTATCATTAAAAATTGCTTTTCTTGATTTTCTAATTGTTATAATTTTTTTTTCTTTTCTTTCTTTTTCTAACCATTTTTGCTTTTCTCAACGGCAACTATCCTTAAAAATTGCCTTTCTTGATTTTCTGACATTTCGAAGGTGGAGATGAGGTTGTTTAACTTGGGTGAGAAAAGGACATTTGAGATTCATCACGTTTCCACCCTGGATGATGTTTTTCCAGCGACGTGTTTAGCTTTCAATTTCAACTCATTTGACTATTGCCTCATAGACATTCACTCCATGTTTAACATTACGAAGGTTTTCTGCTAATACTGTTACATTCCACATTACTGCTACATTCTAAATTGTTTCATTACTAGTAGGCGATTAAGAAATCATCAACGAAATTGTTCTCAGTCTAAGTTATATTTCTCTTGAAATTGGGGTTAGTTTTGTGCATGATTTCGTCCAAAATTGATTTGATTAGATGCCTTTTCTAAATTACAAATTGTTTGTTAATTTTAAATTATGTCGTACTACATGTACATATTTTTGTATATAATATAATTTTTACTAAACATGAGGTTTAAGTTTAAATAGTGTTTACTTCCTTATTCACGGAAAATCAAACTTGAAATGGTCATCGTACCTAGTTTAGGTTAGGTTAGGGTTGTGTCATTACAATCTATTTATTAGGTATTGTTTTTGAATCTTACACTTACACTTACAATATGTTTAGTAGGTATATTTTCATTTTATTTATAATATTATGGGAGTTATACTTTTATTTTATTTTAATTAATGGTTTTTAACTATGAAATTTATTTTTTTCCTGCCAGAAAGATTTTGTTCGGGATTTGAGTGTTATTTAGCAATCTAGGGCAAAAAGCTAAGATGCCTATGGAATTAAGGGTTGAATTACCAATTTGCAATCTTCATTTACTACCATCATGCTACCTGATTTTTCCACCATAAGCCTCAAAGAATTATTTGTAGGAAGCTCTTAGTAATGAACGTATCATCAACCCATAGACTATTTCCACCATTTCCCCATCTCCACCTTCATATGTTGAATAGATTTTCCAAATAAGCATTTTTCACAAGAACTTGATTCTCAAATTTGAGAAATTAATATCCTACTTATCCATTCTTTCATAATGATACTTAAATTTGTGATAACATTTCATAATGCATAGTATGTTCACTTTTTAAAATTAAAGTTTGAGTTGTTCTCTTATAATATTGTTTAAGGTATTATAATTCATGGTGAAATCATCACTCAATTTAATTTTCAGTATTTAAGAATTAATTTAATTATGATCTTCATCCATTCACAATCCTACAATTTTAACAAGAAATAAAATATATAGATATGGATGGGTATAATGAAATCTTCCAAACAACTCTATTTAGCCCCGCTTTAAAATCAAGGTTCAAATACTTTATAAAATGGTACCACAAGTGTAATAAACATTTTTTTAAAATATTTTTTTTCTTATTACAAAATAATTTTAATTTTAAAATTTTTTATTAATTACAATTATTTGTCATAAATTTTCTATACTTTAACATTTAAATAATTAAACAATTTATCTTAGTTGGTGTTGTATCTTTCAAAATTCATTTTGTAAATACTCCACCTATTAGCATCGTTACCATCAATGCTTTCAAATGTTGTGGAGCTTCTTGAGAAAAGCATTCTTCATGTGAAAGCCTAGTTTTTAGAGTTTGAAAATTAATATGGTTAGTATCAATTCTCTTACAATGGTGCTTACTTTTGTAATAACGTTGGACAATGGGTAATGTGGTGAAATTTTTTAGCTGTTTTCTCTTGTAATATTGTTTAAGATATTATAATTCAAGCAAAGGTCATTACTCATAAAAAAATTATTTAATTTAATGTGTTTAGTCATTAATTTAGTTGCAATGATTTTGATACAAGTAAAATTAGTTGAAGAATATACTAAAAAAAATGCTTTAAAATATTAAATTACCACTTTAAATTCAATACTACACAAATATATATGAGAATAGGTTTCACATTTTAAATCAATAAAATTGATATAAAGCATATTTTAATATATAACTATACATATTTGAAAGAAAACTTTATAAAATTGGTTAATCATAATATCTTTAATAAAAACTAATAATTAAACCAGCTTAGACACATCTTAACTTTGGATCTACCAAGGGACGAGAGGGATCAAATCTCTTTTCACTCTAAAAGAGGTTTGTACCTCAAGAGATTTGATCCCTATGGGTGCTTGGTAGATCCAAAGTTAAGATGAATTTAAATGCTTGGTAGATCCAAAATTAAAATGAATCTAGGATAGTGTAATTTATAAAGAAAAATACATATTAAATTAGAATAATGGTTAAATTATAGTTTTAAAAAAGAAAAACATATTCCAAAATATAAATTAAAAGAATTTTATTTTTTTATAATAGAGTAAAATAACCGGTAACACTAAAAAAATCATAATAAACAATAATTATTTGAAAATAAAGATTCAAAAACAAAGTTGAGACTCTATGCAAAAATAAATAATCTAACCAAGACAACATAAGCACAATCTAATAAAGAAAAAATGAATGATAAATGCGACAAAATTTATGTGAAGTAAATGTATCTCATATTTTTAAATATTAATTGATTGAAACTAGGCCAGCCTGATGACTAAGTGCTACTGAAACCAAATTAATAAAAAAGTGTGAGATCTATCAAACCAATCATGAAAGGTTAAACTACTACAATAATACTAAACAATATATTTTGAAGATATAAATGTATACCAAACATTGAAATGAGCATAACTTATTGCAAGAATTATCCACATAAATGATGGTTTGTAGCAGCAGCAATAAATTAGGAATCATAAAAGGCTAAACATTATGCCCTAGACAGATTGTAAATATACATATTGCAAGAACTATGAATAGAGAATGAACATAGAGAGCTCCATGCCAGTAGGAAATTGTAGGAAGGGTAGTGATTAGCAACACCATGGAGAAATGAAAGGAGGACTCTTAACAACAAACTATAGAAAACATGAGTAAGACATTGTACACTAAACTAAAAAACCCTAGTAAACTTTTGTGCAGTTAACTAAATATAATAAACCTAGGTAAGGAATTGAACACTAAAATAAATACAATAAACCCTAGTAAAGCATTTTATGCCCGAAAAGAAAGTAAAGAAAGAGATGAATGCCTACACTAAGAATATTTCTAGAAATAAACTCCATGCGCAGATGCATTCAACATATGTTTTTTGTACTCCTAAATAAACCCCAAGCTGAATCCATGGAGTTAGGACATGTACATGGAAGGAGAAGGGAGAAGGCGAGAGACATTTAATTTTGCAGTTACACACAAAATGAGAGAGGAGTATTAATAATGAAGGAGATGTTGTCGATAAAATGATGCCAGGTTCAACTTATATAACACAACATGCACCGAAAATGGTGAGGAAAACTTTCAATCTCACTCCTACATTTGATTTGATACTTTGTTAGATGTCAATGGGCTGCTTAATCGATATTTTTCTGAGTAATTGTATGTATTGCATTTTAAGAATCACATAATTTCATATTGTCTCTATTAAATATTTAGCTCACCATTTTTAAATTTTAAATCTTCTCTGCTTTGATCTATCTTAGGTTTTAAAATTTCATATTCTTTTAAAATTCATATTTTTTTTGTGCAGTCTACCCTAGTATGTTAGAAGTTATTTGAAATCCCATTTTGTACCTCCCTACCGCATTCACAACAACATAACATAAATGGAAAAAAACATCAACGTGAATGCAAGGAATGAAGAATTTGACATGAATTATTGTTGGTCAAAACCTCAACAAGTTAATGTAAATCATTTCTTTAGATATGCATTCACCTCTCACTGCATTTCCAATTTTTTTGTTCCGCATGTTACTAAAATAAAATGAAATGAAATCTAAGAATGAGTTTATTAAATTATCAAAGGGATCTTCTCCATTTCCAATACATGTTTTATATGTCAAGCATGGTATTGTTTTATCAATCCCATCTCCTCTATTATTAAATCTTATCTATCATTTTATATATATGTTGAAAATGATTATGACTACAATCAATTTGGTATAGGTGAGGCTTTCATTTGAGAGGGGCCCTCTTGAGAAACGAGTGCTCTCCTCCACAAGCTATAAATTATCCAATATCTTATAGCCCCATTGCATCTCGAGGTTCCACGAGGAGGAAGGGTACCCAAGGAGTAGGCTAGGGGGTAAACTGATGAGTCATTAACATTTGGTTAGAACACATCAACATTCACACATGAAAGTGGATGACTACAAGGGAGCACAAGCAACAACCAATCCAAGAACTGAAACTGCACTCCTTGGTGAACACTACAATGTGTACTAATAATTTTTTTTTATATGATTAATGATGTATTTATAATGACCAGAATGTAATGTGAATGTCATGATGATTGAATTTCAGAATATGACTATTGATGTATGTACCTCAAATATATCTGTTTTCAATATTGATAAAATTTCATAGTGGTCATGGCCATTAAATGACTAGTTGATAGAATGTTTATTTACTTATTATTATAGTATTCTAAGTTAAATATGAATTTTTCCCTATACCTAGTAACTTGATTTCTACTATGACTAGTAAAAAAAAATTAGCATCAGAGGGAGTGTCCCCACACTTGGTATTAGAGTCGTAGATCTAGGACGTATGGAACCATAAGAATTAATTTTCATCAGTGACATGATAATCTAATTAAACTATTATTATAATACATATATTGAACTAATTAACCTCATTATTGGATTTTTTTAGTAGATCATACTTCCAATGCTACTTTCTCTTGAGCTCGAGATATAAAAGATTGTTTGCCCCATTTCATTGGGTTATTGGCTAAGACATCCTAAACCCTCCCTTCCTCTAATAAAGAGGAGTTTTTATGTGTTTCAAGTTATACTTTTGCTCATATTCATCTGACTCATTTTGGTTAGCAGGGTCAATATGCCTTGGAAATGAAAAAGCGACTCCATTCACCCCCTAGGGAACTCTGAAGGAGAGACTCCTATGACAAACTTATGCACGAAACATAAGGGCATAAGTTTAAGGTTCATTGCATCGTGAGTCTCCTTACATGGAGCATCATCATCAAGACCATCTAACAAGAGCTTCCAAGGATATGCCTACGTATTCACCATCATTACTTTATATCTAATGACCAAAACAAGTAAAGGAGATAATTCTTTCAAACATATACCTTTATCTTGAGTTGACTTCAAAATATTAGTCAAATCCCTAAGATTGACATTCTATTTATCTTCAAATTCTTGAATAATATCTTTAGATTCTAGTACCTCCAGAGAATTTCTAAATCTTTTATCATTTCGGTACTCAAGTCAATTTTTTCAATACCAACCTACATACAAGAGATTCTCTTTGTCAGGGAAGGACCCTTTAAAATGTTGGAAGTAGGTTATTTTTTACCCTAACTTTTTATTGAAAGGAGATGAGAAATCTTTAGATATATGAATTATTTAACAGCATATAAACATATTAAGTGGACACCATGAAAACCAAGCTCAAAAATAACCATAGGTGGGTCATTCTAAATCACCATTCCCAATACTAATCCATCTCCAATATCAATTCCAACCATAATCTGAGTGACTGTCATAATGCTAGTCTTAATAAAATTCATGCTTTCCTCTAAATAATGACCTGAAGAGTTTCCTATCTCTGTAAAGACTATGGCAAACCAATTATTTGATATGTAAGCTAGGTAGATTTCACCATTGATGAATGCCATCAATTGTTTCAAATTGTGCATTGAAGGAGACAGGCCAACTTTTTAAACTGATAAGCATCTATTTCCATAATGAAAAAGTGAAGGCCAACCATCTTCTTGCAAGTAAAAAGGTCTTTTGGAACATAGCCTGGTAATGTTCCCAAACCTTACCACTTAAGGACTTAATGTTGGCTTCATTAAAGATCCATCATGCTATTTTATGTTATATAATGTTAATAACCATATTGAGCTTAGTATAACCGCAAGGGCTAACCTTGTAGAACTACATTTTAGTTTTATGCATTTTCTTGTCTTCTTAATATTTGGGCCTCATAAGTCCTCAACAATGTGTCAAATTACAAGAATATGTCGATATATTTCATGAGAAAATTCGTTCGATCCACACTTCATCACATATAGAGGGGTCACATAGGGAGATAATTCAAATTTCAAGCCCTAAATATTTATGAGGGGTTATACTTGGAATCCAATTCCCTTAACTGAATCATTTCTCAACCCTTCTCAGGAATCTTAGACTTTTGCTTGGAATCCCCTAGGCTTACAAGGATGGATTGAGTGTTTCTTTGATCCAAAACAACCTCCTTTAATGTAGACAATGTTTTCACAATAAAATTACTAGGTGATCTCTCCTTATACTACCCATTTGATGGAGGATATGGATGAAAATATAGAAAAACATTTCCCACATAGCCTTATTTTTTCATTACGATAAACACCCTCCAAAATTTGTTCTAACTTGAATTTTGGAGCCTACTGTGGATCTTGTGATCATTCGTTCCATAATCACTTTATGGTTGTTTGGTAAGTGTTAAACTGACTTTCTCACACAGTCTTATTCTAAAACAAGTTTTTGAGTGCACTCTTTTATGCAAGCTTGAACAGGGAAAGCACAAGTCCATCAAGGTAGTGCTTATGCAATGTTCCACTTGTGTCAAAAGCTAGTGCACACTTTCATCAACCGTCCCTCACTTTTTCTTATGATTTTCATGAGTGACGTGATGCTCTCATTAAAATATTGTTATAATACATATATTGAACTAATATTTGAGATCTAATTTAAATAATATGCATTATTGTTCTAAATCACTATCAATACTATCAGAAGTGAAATCCCTATAACAAAGCTCAAACAATTAATTTATTCATCCAAACCTATTTTATTTACATTATGAAATATTCTCAAAATTTATTAATCCAAATAAATTTCAACCACGGAAAAACAAATTGTCGGCATAAAGATACCATACACAAATTTCAATATCATTGGTGATTGTGCAACTTTGCACCAAGCATCAATTTGCAATTGCAAACAATATCAGCACCTTTTCCTTCTTACAAATCCTATCTACGTGTTGACTTTGGCTTCCACTCAAGGTCGATTCAAAGTTGACAAGTGAGAATTATTTATGCATCTTCTAATCTTCTATGTATTCATGGGCTCACTCTAGTTTATTGTGTCTATGGTTTTGTGCTGCATAAAGTGTTTTACTCACAATCACTACATTTATCAGCCTAAAGTGTTGTACTCAATCACTAAGTTTAATTACGTCCATAGGTATCCTATATTTTGAAATGGTTTCTAAAATCTCTATCTTTTATAGTAATAAAATGTATATTTGATTTAAATTTCATAATTTGAGAATATTTGTAAAAATATACACAATTTTTTTGAGTTGTATTTGGGACTTTTACATTGTTTTCCTATTAACAAGGTTCAATATTCCATAAATTAAATAGCACATTATTATTTTAATCACTCGTACTAATTTTTACCACCCATTTAATTTATATAGCTATGCTAATGATTATGAGCAATCCTATTTTATCATCCACCAACCTCCCAATTATCACGCTCCTCTACAATTTCTTGACTGTGCTACATTATCTTTGTCTTCACCTTTAATTTGATTTTCATAACCCTTGCATAATTCACTTTTACATTCGTGCTAAGGAATAATGTTACTAATACTCTTATTCCTAATTTTTTTGTTCAAACACATAGCATTATCTTGTTTGATTATGCTACATTCTCTTTATCTTTACCATTAATTTGATGTTCATAACCCATTATGCACATATATATTCCTGCTAAGGAATAATGTTTATATTAGTATTATTCCTAGTTTTTTTGATCAAATAAATAGCTTTTTGTTGATGTCAACCTTGGTTTATTTCCACAATGCTTGAAATACCTAATTTATCTCTACCAAATAATGTAGTTTGCAATAACATTTATAATTGGTTGAATTGATGTTTAAATTTTATTTTAATAACCATTAATTATTTTTAATCTTTTATTACAAAAATATTTGTTCCCAAATTATGAGACATCACTCATTTATTTGACCTCACGTTTTGTTTGCAACATCTATTTGGTTAACTTTTATTTAAAAAAATATATTTATATTTTGCAAGTTAACTGAAGTGAAGAGATATATAACATTTTTATTCAACATTATTTTTTTTCTTAGTTTATTTATCCCTTAATGATTATAAGATTTATAATATAAACAAATTTATTATTTAAAATATTCTATTTTATTTTATTTCAACTTTTTAATATATAATTTAAAATATAAATATTTTATATGAAAAAAATAAATGAGTAGTAAATTTTTAATATATTTTATCTATAAATTTTGTTATATTAACTTTGTTTTCGCAATATAATATGTATAAATAAATCATAATATTAAAATCTTATTCCATGGGCAATTCAGACTTACTAGTGCAATTTACAAAAGAATTATGAGCATTTCAATTTTCTGTGTAATATTTATAAATAAATTAGAATATTAAAATCGTATCTATGTATTCATGGGCTTACTCTAGTTTATTGTATCTAGGGTTTTGTGGTGCATAAAGTGTTTTACTTACAATCATTAAGTTTATCAACCTAAAGTGTTTTACTCAATCACTAAGTCTATCTATTTTGAAATGGTCTTTAAAATAATGAAATGTGTATTTCAATTAAATTTCATAATTTGATAATATTTTTAAAAATATATACACAATTTTTGTGAGTTGTATTTGGAACTTTTACTCTATTTTCCCATTACAAAGGTTCATTATTACATAAATTATTATATAAAATACAAATATTTTATATGAAAAAAATGAATGAGTGGTAAATTTTTAATATACTTTATCTGTAAATTTTGTTATATTTAACTTTCTTTTATATCCAAATATAATATTTATAAATAAATCATAATATTAAAATCTTATTCCATGGAGGATTTAGACTAACTAGAGCAATTTACAAAAAAATTATTATCATTTCAATTTTTGGTGTAATATACTTTGATTCATATAATTTAATAATATTTTTTTTTATATATTATATTTTATTAATGTATTTTATTTTATTCTTATATCTTTTTCAGCATTGTTTAATTATTTTTTATTTGGAGTTTTTGGTTTGAATTAGAGGAAATATTCTTTGGTAAGTTTTTATTATTTATAATATGGATTTGAAGGCATCAATTACTAGGGTGTAAATTTGATGGGCACTGCTACCTCTCAAGAAAATTCTTGATCATGGTTTCCTTTTAAAAGTGTGCTTCACATGGCTTTTGATTTTTATTTTTACCCATCATTTAAATATCATGTATTATTTGTTTTTGGTAGTAAGATCAATAGTACAGACTTAAATTCCATGGAATATTTTAGAATATTGATAGTAGTATACAAAATTCAATGGTTGGGATTTATCTCAAAAGTAATTATGCTCTTTTAGCAATTTTAATTAAATTCATTA
Source organism: Pinus tabuliformis (assembly GCA_031772625.1). Classification (NCBI taxonomy): domain Eukaryota; kingdom Viridiplantae; phylum Streptophyta; class Pinopsida; order Pinales; family Pinaceae; genus Pinus; species Pinus tabuliformis. Next base: position 779,508,565 of record CM062818.1, read on the forward strand.
ATTAAAGAAAATGTCATATGAAGTGAGTTGTGATTTTTGGGACGTGTTGTATTGATAAGGCATGTTATTGCCCAATGGGATTGTAAATCTCCATGATTAAGAATCGTATTCCATGTTTTTTTAAATATATTTATGGTTAACATATATATGAAATATTTTTATAAATAATAATATTATTTAAAATAATGATAATCTGTTTAGTTTTTATTATTTTTTACTTCTAGCCACATGAGATGCATATGAATTAATTTTTCTAATTCTTATTATGGGTTGTTCCAAATATGCTTTTACCTCTCTCTCTCTCTCTCTCTCTCTCTCTCTCTCTCTCCATGATCTCTCTCTCACCTTCTCTCCCCACTATCTCCCAACTCATCTCGATCTCATGATCCTTCCCTCATTATCCCCCCCCTCTACCTCTTTATCCTCCCTCCCTCACTCTATCATTTTCTCTCAATCCTCTCATTCCTCTCTCCCCACTCTCTTCTACATGTTATCGATATCTTTATCTCCACACCCTATCTCTCAATCTTCCCTTCTTATTCTCTCTCTCTCTATCTCTAATGCCCTATCTTTCAAACCATCCCTATTTTCCACATATCTCGATCTCCTTCTCTCTCAAGACCTCCCTATTCTCCCATGACTCCCTCTCCCTCTCCCCCTCTTCTTGATGTCCATATTTGTCTCACACACTATCATTCTCTTCCCTCATCTTTCTCTCTCTGATGCTCCCTTTCTTTCTCTCCACTATCATGCTCCCTTTGTCTCTCCCCCACATTCTCTCCCTCCCTACCTTGCGCTCTCTCTCAAACCCTCCAAATTATCCCCCCAATCATTCTACCCCTCCTCACATTCTAACCCGACCTCTCTCTCTCTCTGTCTATTTCTCTCTCTCTCCCCATCATTGTTTCACTTGCTCCCTCTCTCGCCCTCCGTATCTCTCTGTCCCTATGTCCCTGCCTCCCTCTCTTTCTCTCTCTCCCTCTCTTCTTTTCTTTCTCTCCCCTCTAACTCTCACCACTGTCCCTCCCTCCCTCTCTCACTCTCAGCCCCCCTTACCCTCTCTCTCTCCCATGTGCCCTTCTTCCCTGTCTCTCTCGCACTCAGCCCCTGTTACCCTCTCTCTCTCTCTCTCTCCTTCTCACTCTCTCTCCCCCACCTTTAGCTCCCTCTCCCTATCCTTATCTCTCTTTCCCTCCTACTCTCTATCTCTCTCCCCCCAACCTTATATTGACTTTCTCTCTCCCCTTCTCCCTCTCACCCTCCCTCTCTCTTCTCCTCTCACTCTCCGACCCCCTTCCCCTCTCCCTCTCTCTTTCTTTCTCTCGCCCCATCACTCTGTCCCTTAGAATTTCCCTCTCCCCCCCCCTCTCTCTCTCTCTCTCTACACTTAACTCTATCTCTCTCTCCCCCCACTTAACTTTCTCTCTCTCTCCCCCTCCTGCCTTCCTGCTCCTCCATCTCTCCCTCCCTCTCCTCCTTTATCCATACCCTCCTCCTTCCCCTTCCCACCCCTCTTCCTCTCTCCCTCCTCCTCCCGCGTTCTCTCACTCTGTCTCCCCATCCCTCCTTATTTTCCACACTCGGTCTATTTCTCTCCCTCCTACCCTTCCTCCATCCTCCCACTACTCTCTCTATATCCCCTACCCTCTCTTCCTCTCTCTCTCTCCCTCCCTCTCCCTCTCTCTATCTCTCTCCCTGACACCCTTCGTCCTCCCTCCATCTACTATCTCTCTCCCTCCACCTCTCTCTCAAGCCACCCCCTCTCCATCCCTTCCTCGTTTTCTCTCTCCCCCTATCTCTATGTCTCTCCCTACTCCTCTCTCTCTCCCACGCACTATTCTTCCCTCCCCTTCTCTCTCCATCCCAATTTCCTCCCTCTATCTCCCTATCTATCTTTTTTATCCATCCCTCCTTTATATGTTTCTCTACACCCTCACTCCCTCTCTTCTCTCCTTTCCACTCTCCCCCTGCTCTCCTCCTCTCTCCTTACCCCCTCCCATTACATGTTAGACAAATTTGTATCAATAAAGCAAACACAACATAGACAAGAGAATCAATATAAATATAAGCCTATATTAAAAACTACAATTCATCATTATTCAATATATATATATATATATATATATATATATATATCTATATATATAATTCGTTGTCAATTAAAATCACTTTATTTAAATAGATAGCTAAACACTTACAATATCACATACATATTAAATTAGAATAACCATAAATTATAATAATAATAATATAAAAACATATTCCAAAAACAAACTAAAAAAACTTTATTTTTTTTACGATAGAATAAAATAATTACTAACATTAAAAATATATATATATATATATATATATATATATATATATATAGATAATATTTATTTAAAAATCAAGATTTAGAAACAAAATTGAGAATCTACGCAAAAATAAATAATATAACCAAAACAATTTAAACACGTTAAAAAATAAATCAAGCTAACAAAAATTATGTCAAATAAATACATCGCCTCTTATTTTAAAACATGTCAATCTTCTCTTAAAACTACTGAAACTAAATTAATAAGAAAGTGTGAAATCTATCCAGCCCATCGTGAAAGGTTAAACAACTAAAATAATCGCAAACCATATATTTTGCATTGAAATTAGCATAACTTATTGCAAGCATTATCTAGGAATAAGAAAAGGCTAAACATTACGCCCTAGAGAGATTGTAAATATACATATTGCGAGAACTGTAGAGGAGGGCAGTTATTGGCCCTAGCCGAATTGATGGAAAGAGAAGGTAGAAGGCCAGAGACATTTGACTTTGCAATTACACAAAATGAGAGGAGGATTAATAATGAAAGATATGTGGTTGATAAAGGATACCAGGTTTGGCACCGAAAATGGAGAGGCAGTCTTTCAAACTCACTCCTAGATTTGAGTTTATTTTATTTTGGAAACACCTGAAACAGATCGGTATGAAAACAAAAGTTAAAAAAACTTGGAAGCACGAGACAGAAGCATACATACTTGGAAGCCCGAGACAGAAGCATGATTGGTTTCCGCAGCAACTCAATTTCATCTAGCAGAGGTGGTTCGAGAGCGGAGCAGAGGTCCAAGTCCATTTCCCCAGCAGAAGTGGTTGGAGACCAGAGCAGAGGTCCAATTCCATTTCCCCTGAAGGCCACCCTCCTCTATGCCAGACTCAGACAAATGACCAAGCCGCCTCCTCTCACATATGGACTCGGGACAACGCGGACTCAATCTCAGATGTGTGCAGCGCTTCCAACACAACACAAAACAATGGTTTGACAACCGTCCTTGTCAAAGTGGAGATACAATATAAAAAGTTGTTCCCAAATCACTTTGATTGTTTTTTTATCCATCAACTATTTTGATAAAGTGCTTTTCTTTATTTTTCTAACTTTTTTGCTTTTCTCTCTATTAGATATAATTAAGAACTTGTTTTTCTGGCTTCTTTCTCCATCAGCTATCTTTATAAATTGCTTTTCTTGATCTTCTAACCGTTATAAATTATTTTTCTAACTGTTTTTGCTTTTCTCTCTGGCAGCTATCCTTAAGAATTGATTTTCTTGCTTTTTTAACATATCAATTTTTGGTGTGTGTGGAGCTTGGAGGGTTCGAAGCTGGAGTTGAGGCGGTTTAACTTGGGTGAAAAAAATGACATTTGAGCTTCATAATGTTCCCGCCGTGGATGATGATTTTCCCGCGAGGTGTTTGAATTTCAGCTCATTTAAGAGTTGCCTCATAGACATTCATTGCATATTTAATATAGATAATAAAGTGTTGTGCACTAAACTAAATATAATAAATGTAGATAAGGCATTGTACACTGAAATAAATACAGTAAACACTAGTAAAGCATTTTATGCCTGAAAAGGGTGTAAAGAAAGAGATGAATAACTACACTAAGAATATTGCAAGCAATAAACTCCATGCGGAGATGCGTTCAACATATGTTATTTGTTACAAACAAAATGAGAGAGGAGGATTAATAATGAAGGAGTGGTGGTCGATAAAATTATACTAGGTTCAACTTATATAACATAGCATGCACTGAAAATGGTGAGGAAACCTTCCAAACTCACTCCTACATTTGATTTGATACTTTGTTAGATGTCAATGGGCTGCTTAATGGATATTTTTCTCAGTAACGGTATTTATTGCATTTTAAGCTACTCTTAATTTCATATTCTCTCTCTTAAATATTTAGCTCACATTTTTAAATTTTAAATCTGCTCTATCTTAGCTTTTAAAATTTCATAGCTTTTTAAAATTCTTTTTGTTTGTGTGGTCTGCCCTAGTATGTTAGGAGTTATTTGAAATCCTATTTTCAACCCTCCTACCACATTCACAAGAACATACCAAAAATGGAAAAAAAACATCAATGCCAATGCAAGGAATGAATAATTTGAAATCATTTATTTTTGGTAAAAAAGTCAAGGAAATATTGTAAATCCTTTCCTTAGGTATGTATGCATGCTGTCATGTTAATGCACCTCTTGCTGCATTTCCAATTTTTTTGTTCTTCTTTTTTTCCACATGTTACTAAAATAAAATGAAATCAAATCTAAGAATGAGTTTCTTAGATTATCTACGGGACTTTCTCCATTTCCAATACATTTTGTATATGTCAAGCATGGTATAATTTTATCAATACCATCTCTTTTATTATTAAACCTTCTCTGTCACTTTCGATATATGTTAACAATAATTATGACTATAGTCACTCTGGTATCGTGGAGGCTTTCCTGTGAGAGGCAGACACTTGAGCAAAGAGTGTTCTCCTCCACTGGATATAACTTCTCCACTATTTTATAGCCCCATTGCATCTCCGCAGTCCACCAGGAGGAAGGGTACCAAAAGAGTAGGCTAGGAGGTAAGCTGATGAATCATTAAAATTTGCTCAGAACACATCAACATTCACACATGTACGTGGATGACGGCAATGGAGCGTAAGCAACAACCAATCTGAGGACCAAAACTCCACTCCTTGGTGAACGATTCATTGTGTATTAATATTTTTTGTTATATTATTAATGATGTCTTTATAATGACCAGAATGTAACGTGAATGTCATGATGATTGAATTTCAGAATATGACTATTGATGCATGTACCTCAAATTTATGTGTTTTCTATATCGATGAAATTCCATAATGGTCGTGGCTAACAAATGACTAGTTGATTAGAATGCTTATTTACTTATTATTATAGTATTGTATCTTAAATAGAAATTTCCCCCTATACCTAGTAACCTAATTTCTACTCTGATTAGCAAAAGGAAAATGGCATCAGAGCAAGTGTCCCCACACATGGTATGATAGTCATAGATCTAGGACCCATGGACCCATACAAGTTAATTTTCATCAATGATGTGATGCTCTCATTAAGCTATTGTTATAATACATATATTGAGTTAATATTTAGCATCTATTTTAAGTAATATACAATATTGTTGTAAATCATAATCAATCATCAAAAACTATCCCAAGTGAAAACCCTATAATAAAGGTCAAACAATTAACCTATTTTATTTACATCATGAAATATTCTCAAAATTTATGAATCCAAACCTTTTTTATTTACATTATGAAATATTCTCAAAATTTATTAATCCAAATAAACTTCAACCAGGGAAAAACAAATCATGGACATAAAGATACCATACAAAAATTTCAATACCATTTGTGATTGTGCAATTTTTCACCCAACATCAATTTGCACTACATTTTTTGCCTTCACCCATTTCCTTCTTACAAATCCTATTTGTTCCTTGGCTTTCACTCCCACTCGAGATCGATTCAAAGTGGACAAGTGAGAATTATTTATGCATATGCTAATCATTGTCTATATATATATAGCATAAAGTAAAGTTTATTTCAGTTATTGAAATATTATATGTTTATTAATAAATTTAAATATGAAATTTTGATAGGGTTATTGCTCTAGCTAAACACATTATTGGAAATTTTTCAGTAGATCATACTTCCAATGCTACTTTCTCTTAAGCTTGAGATATAAAAGATTATTTACCCCCTTTCACTAGGTTATTGGCTAAGACATCCTTAACCCTTCCTTCTTCTAATAAAGAGGAGGTTTTATGTGTTTTAAGTTATACTTTTTCTCATATTCAGGTGAGTCACTTTTCTTAGCAGGGTCAATATGCCTTGGAAATGAAATAGGGACTGCATTCACCCCTAGGGAACTCTGAAGGAGAGATTCCTATGAGAAACTTATAGAGGAAATTTAGGGGCATAAGTTGAAGGTTCATTGCATCATGACTCCTTACATGGAGCGTCGTCATCAAGACCTTCTAACAAGAGTTTCTAGGGAGATGCCTACGTATTCACCATCATTACTTTATATCCAATCACCAAAACAAGTAAAGGATCTAATTCTTCCAATCACATACCTTTATCTTGAGTTGACTTCAAAATATTAGTCACCTCCTTGTGATTGGCATTCTAGTTAACTTCAAATTCTTCAATAATATCTTTAGGTTCTAGTCCCTCCAGAGACTTTCTAAAGCTTTTATGATTGCAGTATTCAAGTCAAATTTTTCAATACCAACCTCCATAGGAGAAATGCTCTTTTTTAGTGAAGGTCCCTTTAAAATGTTGGAAGTAGGTGATTTTTTACCCTAACGTTTTATTGAAAGGAAATGAGCAATATTTAGCTATATGAATTAGTTAATGGCATATTAACATATTAAGGGAAGAAAATGGCAATCAAGCTCAGAAATAACCATACGTAAGTCCTTCTAAATCACCATTCCCAATACTAATCCATCTCCAAAATAAATTTCAATCATAATTTGAGTGACCGTCGTATTCTTAGTCTTAATAAAAGTCATGTTTGCCTCCAAATAATGACCTAAAGAGTTTCGTATCCTTGTAAAGACTCTGGCAAACCAATAATTGATATGTAATCTAGGTGTATTTCACCATCGATGAATGTCATCAATTGTTTCAAATTGTGAATGAAAGGAGAGGGGGAAACTTTTTAAATTGAGAAGCACCTATTTCCATAATGAGAAAGAAGACGATTCATTTTCTACATTCTCCCATTGAATAAAAGGTGGAGGCCAGCCATCTTCTTGCAAGAAAAAATCTCTATTGGAACATAGCCTAATAACGTTCCCAAACATTACCATGTAAGGAATTAATGTTGGATTCATTAAAAATTCATTTGAAGATGCATCCTCCTATTGTATGTTATATTATGTTAACAACCATATTGTGCTTAATATCACTGTATGGACTAACCTTGTATAAGTACCTTTTATTCTTATGCATTTTCTTCTCTTCTTCTTAATATTTGGGCATCGTAAGTCCTCAACGATGTGTTGAATCATAGGAATATGTTGATATATTTCATCAGCTAAGTTCTTTGATCCATACTTCATCACATATGGAGGGGACACATAGGAAGATAAGTCAAATGTTGAGCCCTAAATATTAACAAGGGCTTCTACCTGGAATCCAATTCCCTTAGCTGAATAATTTCTCAACCCTTCTCATGAATCTTAGCCCTTTGCTTGGAATCCCCTAGGCTTACAAGGATGGATTGAGTTTTTCTTTGATCCAAAACAACATCCTTTAATGTAGACAATGTTTTCAGAATAACATTACTAGGTGATCTCTCCTTATACTACCCATTCAATAGAGGATATGGATGAAAATATAGACAAACATTTTCGACATAACATTATGTTTTCCTTATGATAAACACCCTCCAAAATTTGGTCTAACTTGAATTTGAGAGCCTATTGTGGATCTTGTGATCATTCATTCCCTAATCGATTTATGGTTAGTTGATAAGTGTCAAATTCACTTGCTGAAACATGCTTATTCTACAACAAGTTCGTTAGTGCACCCTTTTGTTCAAGCTTGAATAGGAAAAGTACAAGTCCATCAAGGTAGTGTCTACGCACTATTCCACCTGTGTTCAAATTCAGTGCACACTTTCATCAACAGTCCCTCACTTTTTGTGGTGATTTTCATCAATGACGTGATGCTCTCATTAAACTATTGTTATAATACATATATTGAAATAATATTTAATATATAATTTAAATAATATACATTATTGTTCTAAATCACAATCAATCATCAAAAACTATCACAAGTGAAATCCCCATAAAAAAAAGTTCAAGAAATTAATTTATTAATCCAAACCTCTTTTATTTACATTATGAAATATTCTTAAAATTTATTAATCCAAATAAATTTCAACCAGGAAAAAAAAATTATCGTCATAAACATACCATACCCAAATTTCAATGTGATTGGTGATTGTGCAACTTTGCAGCTAGCATCAATTTGCAATTGAAAACAATATCGGCACCACATTTTTGGCCTTCACCATTTTCGTTCTTACAAATCCTATCTTTGCCTTGGATTTGGCTTCCACTCGAGATCGATTCAAAGAGGAGAAGTGAGAATTATTTATGCATCTTCTAATCTTCATCTATATAACTCTTTTCTATGTATTCATGGGCATACTCTAGTTTATTGTATCTATGGTTTTGTGGTGCATAAACTGTTTTGCTCACAATCACTACGTTTATCAACCTAAAATGCGTTACTCAATCACTAAGTTTAATTACCTCCATAGGTATCCTCTACTTTGAAATGGTTTCTAAAATTTCTATCTTTTATAATAATAAAATATATATTTGATTTAAATTTCATAATATGAGAATATTTTTAAAAATATACACAATTTTTGTGAGTTGTATTTCATAATTTTACTCTTATCTTCCGATTACAAAGGTTTAGTATGACATAAATTAAATAGCACATTATTGTTTTAATCACTCGAACAACTTTTATTGCCCATTTAATTTATATAACTATGCTAATTATTATCATCCACCAAGCTCCAAATTGTCACGGTTGATTGTGCTACTTTCTCTTTGTCTTCACCCTTAATTTGATGTTTATAACCCTTGCATTATTCACTTTTACATTCCTCTAAGGAATATTTTTTATAATACTCTTATTCCTAATTTTTTTGTTCAAATACATAACATTATGTTGTTTGATTGTGCCACATTTTCTTTATCTTCATCATTAATTAAATGTTCATAATCCATTATGCACGTTTATATTCCTGGTAACGAATAATGTGTATATTACTCTTATTCCTAATTTTCTTTTTGTTCAAATAAATAGCATTTCGTTGTTCTCAACCCTGATTTATTTCCACAATGCTTGAAATACCTAATTTATCTCTGCAAAATAATGTATTTTGTAGTAACATTTATAATTGGTTGAATTGATGTTTAAATTTTATTTTAATAACCATTAATTATTTGTTTCCTTTTATTCCAAAAATATTTTTTTCAAATTATGAGATATCATTTATTTATTTGACATCACATTTTGTTTGCAGCATCTATTTGGTTAGTTTTTGTTTTACAAAACTAATTTTTTTTTGTTAATTTTATTTTAAAAAATATATTTATATTTTCAAAGAAAGTTAACCAAAGTGAAGAGCTATATCACTTTTTTATTCAACATTAGTTTTTTTCTTAGTTTATTTATCCATTAACAATTATAACATTTATAATTTATAGAAATTTATTATTTAAAATATTCTATTTTATTTTATTTCAATTTTTTTATTTATCATTTAAAATATAAATATTTTATATGAAAAAAAAATGAGTGGTAAATTTTTAATATATTTTATCTATAAATTTTGTTATATTAATATTATTATTATTATTAATTAACTAATTTATTTTTCTTCTTCATAATGTAATATCTATAAATAAATCATAATATTAAAATGTTATTCCATGGGCTTTAACAAAAATTTCATGATAACTTCAATTTTCTCTGGAATATACTTGGATTGATATATTTTATTCATATATTTTTATCTATATATTATATTTATTAATATATTTTCGTCTATATATTACATTTTATTAATATATTTTTATTAATGTATTTTATTTTATTTTTGTATCTTTTCCAGCATTGCTTAACTACTTTGTCTTTGGGGTTTTTGGTTTGAATTTGAGGAGGTAATTTTTCGCAATTTTTTGTTAATTCAAATATGTTTTTGAATGCATCAATTACTATGGGATAAATTTGATGGGCACTCCCACCTGTCAAGTAAATTCTTGATCATGGGTTTCCTTTTAAAAGTGTCCTTCACATGCCTTTTGATTTTTATTTTTACCCATCATTTAAATATCATGTATTATTTGTTTTTGTTAGTAAGCTCAATAGTGGGGACTTAAATTCCATGGAATATTCTAGAATATTGATAGTAGTATACACAAATCAATGGTTGAGATTTATGTCAAAAGTAGTTATGCTCTTTTAACCATTTTAATTAAATTGATTAATTAAAAGAAAAATGTCATATGAAGTGAGTTGAGATTTTTGGGACATGTGTTATTGATAAGGCATGGTATTTTCTGATGAGATTGTAACGAATCCTATTTATAGATTAAGATTATTCAATGTAAAGTAGAGGAAAATCTCCATAGTTAAGAATCGTATTCCATGTTTTCTTAAATGTATGTATGTTTAGATTATATGTTAATTATTTTTATAAATAATAATAATAATAATATTTAAAATAATGATAATTTGTTTAGTTTTTATTAATTTTTACTTCTAGCAACATGAGATGCATATGGAGTAATTGTTTTGATTCTTATTATGGATTGTTGCAAATATGCTTTTACCATCCATCTCTCTCTCTCCTACATGATCTCTCTCTCACTTTATCTCCCCACTCTCTCCCAAGTCATCTCTATCTCACGATCCTTCCCCTTCAATTTATCTCACCATCTACTCCCTCTCCTTCTCTCTTTATGCCCCCACCTCTACCTCTCTCTCCTCCCTCCCTCACTCTATCCTTTTCTCTAAATAATTCCATTGCTCTTCTTCCTCTCTTATACATGTTCTCTATATCTTTCTGTCGAGACCCTTCCTCTCAGTCTCCCCCTCTTATTCTCTCTCTATCACCCATGCCTTACATCTCAAACTGTCCCCATTTTCCCCATATCCCTCTCTCCCTCTCCCTCAAGCCCTCCCTATTTTCCCATCACTCCGTCTCTCTCTCCCTCTCCCTCTCTGCCACTTCTCCATGTTCATCTTTGTCTCATGCACTATCATGCTCTTCCCTCATCTCTCTCTCCCTCTCCCTCTCTGCCACTTCTCCATGTTCATCTTTGTCTCACACACTATCACACGCTTCCCTCATCTCTCTCTCCCCTCCATCTCTATCGTCTCTCTCTCCAATATTTTTTCCCTCCCTCTGGCTGTCACCATCCCAATCTCACTCCCTCCCTCTCTCGCTCTCAATCCTGCTGACCCTCTCTCTCTCTCTCTCATGCACCTTCCCTCCCTCTTTCTCTCTCTCTCAACCCCCCTTACCCTCTCTCTCACGCACCCTCCCTATCTCTCTCTTTTTGTCTCACGCACTCTCTCTTCCCCACCTTTAGCTCCCTCTCCCTATCCTTATCTCTCTTTCCCTCCTACTCTCTATCTCTCTCCCCCCAACATTATGCTGATTTTGTCTCTCCCCTTCCCACTCTCACCCTCCCTCTCTCTTCCCCTCTCACTCTCTATTCCCCTTCCCCTTCCTCTCTCTTTCTCTCTCTTCCCCCCCCCCCACATATCTCTACCTTAACCTTCCACTTTCCCTCTCTCCCTCTCTCTCTCTCCCCCACTCCCTCCCATTCGTTTTCCCTCCCTCTCTCTCCCTCTTTCTCCCACTCTCCCTCCCTCCCTCCTCCTCCATCTCTCCGTCCCTCTCCTTCTTTCTCCCTTCCTTCCTCTCTCCTTTTCCCACCCTCTATACCACTCTCCCTTTGTCTCCCTCTTTCTCTCAATCTCTCTCCTTCCTGCCCTTCCTCCCACTACTCTCTCTATATATTCTTCCCTCTCTTCCTCCCTCTCTCTCTCTCTCCTCCTCCCTCTCCCTCTTTCTATCACTCTCTCTTCCCCTCCCTCCTTATTTTCTATACTCTCCCTCCCTCATCCTCCTCTCTCCCTCCCTCGTCCACTTCTCTCTCTCCCTCCTGCCCTTCCTCCCACTACTCTCTTTATATATCCTACCCTCTCTTCCTCTCTCTCTCCACCTCCCTCCTTATTTTCCATACTCTCTCTATCTTCTCCGCCTCTCTATCTCCATCCTCTCTCCCTCCTCTGCCTCTCTCCCTCCCTCCTTCACCTCTCTCTCCAGCCTCTACCTCTCCCTCCCTTCCTCTTTTTCTCTCTCCCCCTATATCTATGTCTCTCCCTCCTCCTTCCTCTCTCCCACCCACCATTCTTCCCTCTCCCTCTCTCTCCATCCCTACTCCCTCCCTCTATCTCCCTATCTATCTCTTTCTATCCATCCCTCCTTTATATGTCTCTCTACACCCTCACTCCCTCTCTCCTCTCCTTCCCACTCTCCCCCCTCTCTCCTTCTCTCTCCTTACCCCCTCCCCTTACATGTTAATTACATGTTAAAAAAAGTATCAATAAAGAAAACACACATACAAAAGAAACAATATAAATATACACATATATTAAAAACTAAAATTCATCGTATTATATATATATATAAGCATTTATTTAATTGTCAATTAAAAATAATTTATTTAAATTAATGATAAAACACTTACAATATTAGACATCGATCTTTGTTTTATATTTTAAAACATTACTTATTTTAGAAAATTGCAATCTCTAACAGCTACTCAAACCAAATTAATAAGAAAGTGTGAGATCTATCCAGCCAAGTGGGAAAGGTTAAACAACTACAATAATCCCAAACCATATATTTTTCATTGAGATTAACATAACTTATTGCAAGCATTATCAACGTAAACAAGGGTTTACACATAAACAATTGTTTGTAGCAGCAGTAAAGTAAGAATCATAAAAGGCTAAACATTACACCTTAGAGAGATTGTAAATATACATATTGCGAGAACTATAGAGAGTTTCGTGCTATTAAGAAACTGTAGAGGAGTGCAGTTAGTAACAGCACCATGGAGAATTGAAAGGAGGACTCTTTAAATCAACCTTGAGCCAAATCGATGGAAGAAGGCGAGTGCGGTTAGTAGCAGCACCATGGAGAATCAAAAGGAGGGCTCTCTAAATCAACCCCAAGCCAAATCGATGGAAGAAGGCGAGAGACATTTGATTTTGCGGTTACAAAAAAATTGAGAGGAGGATTAATAATGAAAGGGATGTGGTTGATAAAATGATACCAGGTTAGACCTATATAACGTTGCATGCACCAGAAATGGAGAGGTAGTCTTTCAAACTCACTCCTCGATTTAAGTCTATTTAATTTTTGGAAACACCTAAAACAGATCTTTATGAAAACAAAAATTAAAAAAAGACAGAAGCATACATACTCGAATCATGAGAAAAAAGCATAAATACGAGATAGAAGCATGATTAGTTTCGGCAGCAACCAAATTTCATATCGCAGGGGTGGTTCGAGAGTGGATCAGAAGTCCAATTCATTTCCCTAGCAGGGGTGGTTCGAGGGCAGAGCAGAGTTCCAATTCCATTGCTCCTGAAGTCCATCGTCCTCCTCTATGCTAGACTCAGACATACGACCAACCCTCCTCCTCTATTGCATACGGACTCGGGACCAATGCGGACTCCATGTGTGGAGGGATTCCAACACAACACAAAACAATGGTTTGACAACTATGTCAAAATGGAGATACGATACCAAGAGTTGTTCCCACAAATCGCTTTTATTGCTTTTTATAAATTGTTCTTTTCTAATTTTAAACTTTTCTTGCTTTTCTCTCTATCACATATTATTAAAAATTCCTTTCCTTGCTTTTCTCTCCATCAATGATCGTTAAAAATTTCTTTTCTTGATTTTCTATCCGTTATAAATTGTTTTTCTTTTCTTTCTTTTTCTAACCGTTTTTGCTTTTCTCACCAACAATTATCCTTAAAAATTGTTTTTCTTGCTTTTCTGACGTTTCGAAGGTGGAGTTGAGGTTGTTTAACTTGGGTGAGAAAAGGACATTTGAGATTCATCACGTTTCCGCTCTCGATGATGTTTTTCCGAGGACGTGTTTAGCTTTGAATTTCAACTCATTTCGTTGTTGCCTCATAGACATTCGCTGCATGTTTAACATTACAAAGGTTTTCTGCTAATACTATTACATTCTAAATTACTCTTAAATTCTAAATTGTTTCATTACTAGTAGGCGATTAAGAAATCATCAACGAAATTGTTCTCACTCTAATTTTTATTTCTCTTGAAATTGGGGTTAGTTTTGTGCATGATTTGGTCCAAAATTGATTTAATTCGATGGCTTTTCTAAAATGCAAATGTCACGACCCCACGACACATATACAAAATTTAAAAAAAAAATATTACAAGACTTATTACTTTTGCCCTTCATCCATCCGACCAATAAATAATATGTATGCAAAAGCATCGTTCTCAAAATATAAATGTGCTGCTCCATTTACTTATATGTTTACCCACCTTGATAATATAAGGTTCTCTCTTGGTTTAATATTACCTGACCCAATTGTCGATCTTCACGAATTTAAAGGCTAAGATAATGCTTAATGCGTTCACCGGTTGCTGCTTCGACCAACTCCGGCGCCAAGTGGTGAGCGGAAATCTTAATTCACTTCACCTACCTCTTCCAGGTGGCTAGCATCGTACCGAGGCCACGTGATTCCTCGGTGGAAACGCTGGGGTTTACGCGCCAAGCTTCTACTCGAATGGACGATGAGCATTTCATATTCAGATCTAAGGGCTGGGATTCGCCCAAGGGTTTAGCGGTGTTTTATATACCACTGAGTTACTTGCTTCAGGTTCATTTGCGTATGTTTGGAGAGGCCGAATGCCGCTCAGCTCGGCGGCTCCTTCCTTGCACCATCTACCAGGTCTTGCAACACTATCCCAGGTATTTCGATGTCTAAAGCCCGCCGTTTACAGGTCTTTCATCATCTGTTTAGATTTATATATATACAGTGCTTTTGCTTACTGCTGGGTTCATTAGTTCTGGATTACTTCAATCATGAGCTAATCTCGTATGCTTCCACCGTGTGCAGGTGTTTGCTTTTGAGTCCTCCTGCCGCTCAAGGAGCGATTATGCAACCGGGGCACTCTCAGGTATTTACCCCATCATGATTTGATGCAGAGCCTACGATTTAACTTGATGGGTGAGGGTTTATTCTTATGCGGCTTGTCTTATGTCGATTTGCTCAGCCTGAGGAATTCCTCATGGCGGTCTTTCTCTTTATTGCCTCAGGGTTTCGTCACTCGGTCAAACCCTGGTTCGAGTCGCGGTCGGCCATTTCATGCCTGAACCTGCGTCTTCTTTGATTTACACAATCTTATGTTAAATATCGATTTTGGCAATATGCTCAGGGTTGTATGTATGCTTATGTAAGGGTTCACGGCCCTCTGCCGGAACTGAATTGATTCAAATGAATTCAGGATATTCACTCTCTTCTGTTTCTCATGCTGTCGAGAATGTTAAATATGAAATCTCAAGTTTTTGTCTGTATTTATGAAGAGGCGAGTGTCTTCTTCGGCTCTCTGGACATTTGGATAAACATACTGTCATTATGCCCATCAGGGGTTTCTGTCTATCATAATGTTAATATATTTTCCTTTTGAATACGATGTATATGTTTCTCATCTGGTATAGTTTGCACTAGCGACCCGTCTTGTTTTACACGCATATGATCTTGATTCAAAGAACATATTTGAGATCGTCTTATTATAAGGGTTACTGTTATTCCTTTGGTTCACAGAGTATAGTTTATTTTATTTGAGGGTTTTTATGGTAACAGTCGTATATTCTTTTGTTATACATGACTATATCACGGCGGTTGTGTGGCCGTTCACCACAGCGGGGTTTTGTTACCAGGTGACATCATGTCACCTTACATTGTTAACGGTATTACTCACCTGTGCTCTAAACCGGTTGAGTACTGGTAACGATAACACAATGATTTCTTTTATACTTATTTTTCGAATATAATGAAATTTAAAACCCTTGGTACAGGGTCTGTCTAATTTTCCTTGTTACGGTCTCATTATATACTATGAGCAGCACTAATATTTCAATATGTTTCTTGTCTGCTTTAGAATCACCATAATTCTCTTTGCCGTTCTGTTGTTTTCTACAAATCCTTCTACTGTTCTAGTTTTCAATGAATCCTTCCGCTGTTATGTAGTTTAATGCATCTTTCTACTATGCACTTAAATACTCTACATACTGTTATGGTCTTTCAGGACCCTCGTACGATTTTTATATAGATAACATGCTTCAGTTTCTATACAGATAACATACATTGGTTTCTATACTGTTAATATGCAGCGTTTTCTATATAATTAACATGCATCGATTTCAATACAGTTAGCATGCAAGGTTTACAGCAGATGGTCTCTGTTCTTTTGTCTTAAATAACCAGTTCTAAATATTCATAGAAACTGTTTCTAATATTATATATTCTTTGCATCTAGTTAGCAACAGAGACTTGGAATCAACTATACTTTCCTTCTATACACCCAGTATACTGATCACAGAAATATGAATCTGGTGAATAACTCGTACCTGGTCTACCAGTTACAGGAGCTACCGCTCCAGAAGTTCACCTGCATTTTACATACTTGCTCTTATCCACCCAACCTTGAGATCCATCAGTGCGTTGGATTCTCCCCCCGAGCAGTCTTGCAAGCCTGCAGCCCTCAACAAGACTCTAGCACCTGCGTGCTTGGGTTATCTGGTCCTTACCAGACTTAACCCTCTTTTCTTTCTTGTTCCCTTTCTTGGAATTTTTCTTCCCTGTCTGTCACCACAGCCCAGGGTTTTCCCTCTCAGGACTTTTCCTGTGTGAAGGGTTAGTTTCTTTTCAGTTTCATAATTGTTTCCTTTTCTTTAGAAATCCTCCCCCCAGGAGGCTGCCAACATTTTCAAAATAAATATTCCATTTCATAAATAAGATAATATCATTTAGTAACAGTAATTAAAAATTCACATTAGTTTCTTACCACAGTAACATTGCATATTTACATGTTTTACGGGGTCATCACATCTCCCCCCCTGGGATTGGACATCGTCCCGATGTCTATTCCCTTTAAATAAGTTCGGGTAAACTTTCCTCATAAGCTCCTTGTCTTCCCAAGTAGCCTCCTCAGGCCCATAGTGCTGCCACAACACTTTAATTTGGGTAATAACCCGTTACCGCAGCCGCACTTCTCTCCGGTCGAGAATGCTCTGTGGTTCGACCAGAACCTCGCCTTATGGTTCGACCTGCAGACAATCAATACCTTCAGTCAATTTTTATTGAGTATATCTGCATATTCACAACAATGGAATTAATTCTTACCCGAACATTTTGCCATTTGATCACATGTTTAGGATCGTATACATATTTCTTTAGAACAAAAACGTGGAAAACGTTGTGAATCTTAATATGGCTTGGCAAAGCAAGTTGGTAAGCCACCGGCCCCACTCTAGCCAAGATCTGAAAAGGTCCAAAGTATCGAGGAGCCAGCTTGGCACATCCGCTCCATTGCAGTGTGCTTCTTCTGGCTTGGATCCTCACAAACACATGGTCTCCAACCTGATACTCTTTGAATCTTCTTTTTTTGTCCGCGAAACTTTTCTGTCTGTCCTGCGCAGCCTTCAAATTGGCACGCACCCTTTTCACCATGTCTTCCATTTCTTTAAGCATTTCCGGACCGAAACTCAGCTTATCCTCAGGTCCACCCCAACTTGAGGGTGTGCGGCATTTTCGCCCATACAGAACCTCAAAGGGGCTTAGCTATGTCGAGGTATGATATCCATTATTATATGTGAATTAAACCAGGTGCAAATATTCTTCCCATTGGTTTGGCTTCAGTATCACATACGCCCTCAACATATCTTCCAACACTTGATTTAATTGCTCGGTTTGACCATCGGTCTGCGGGTGATAGGTTGTGCTAAAGTTCAGCTTTGTTCCCAACTCAGTGAACAATGTCCTCCAAAAGGTGGATGTGAACTTTACATCCCGGTCTGATATGATCACTTTCGGCAGTCCATGCAGTCTGAACACATTCTGCATAAAAAGGTGAGCAATTTGCACCGCCTTATAAGTGGACTGCACGGGTATGAAGTGTGCGGCTTTGCTCAACTTATCAACCACCACCATGATGGAATCATTGCTTTTCTTTGTTCGTGGCAAACCGGTTATAAAATCCATGGAAATGGTTTCCCATTTCCACTCCGGAATAGGCAAAGGTTGTAATAGCCCGGCCGGATGCAGATGTTCCGCCTTAATCTGCTGGCACTCCAAACACCGCGCCAAATACTCAACCACCCGCTTCTTCATTCCAGGCCAGTAATATTCCTTCCTAAGAGCAGTGACCATCTTTTGGTATCCTGGATGGCCAGTGTAGTGACTGGTATGGAACTCATCCAAAATTAGATTCTTAAGGTCATTCGAGTCAGGTACATATATTCTCTTATTAAAATACAACATTCCAGCACCGTCTAGTGTATATCCTTGCTGTAATTTTTCTTTAACTGATTGTTGTACCTGCTGTTTTATTTGTTGGTATTCAACATCTTGAATTGTTGCTGTTTTAATCTGCTCAAACAGAGAGTTCCGCCACTTGTTAACTGAAAGTTCACACAAACACTGCACCTTCCGACTCAATGCATCAGCCACCCGGTTCTCTTTGCCTTTTAAGTGCTTAATCTTGAAATCGAAACCACTTAGGAAATCTGCCCAACGACCCTGTCTTGCATTCAAGGTAGGTTGACTGAAGTAATTGGTCAAGCTGTGGTGATCTGTTAACAACAGAAATTTCCTCCCCAAGAGGTAATGTCGCCACATTTTCAGCGCATGGATAACTGCTGTTAACTCTAGATCGTAAGCAGAGTATTTCTGCTCATGATCTTTTAGTTTCCTTGATTCATACGCAATTACTTTTCCTTCTTGCATTAATACTCCTCCCACACCCTCCTTACTTGCATCGGTGCACACTATGTAATCCTTATTAGGATCCGCTATACTTAAGATGGGTGCAGTAGTGAGTAAATGCTTTAACTGATCAAAGCTCTGCTGACATTCTGGTGTCCACTTAAATACCTTCCCCTTTTTCTGTAAGGACGTGATAGGGTAGGCTATCCTTGAGAACCCTTCCACAAATCTTCGGTAATAGCTAGCTAGTCCCATAAAGGATCTGATATCAGCTACATCCTTGGGTATGGGCCATTCCATAATAGTCCTTATCTTCTCAGGATCTACTGCCATTCCTTCTTTAGTAATCACATGGCCCAAATATTGGATTTCCTCCTTGAAAAAGTCACACTTACTAAACTTAGCATATAGCTGGTGTTCCTGAAGAGTTTGCAACACCATCCTAAGGTGTTCTTTGTGTTCCTCATGGGAACGAGAATATATCAGAATATCATCGATAAATATCATCACGCATTTGTCCCAAAACCTGTGAAACACGTTGTTCATCAAACACATAAAGGTGGCAGGTGCATTGGTCAAACCAAAGGGCAGCACCACAAATTCGTAGTGCCCGTAGCGTGTTCTGAAAGTGGTTTTGGCAATGTCCTCTTCTTTAATTCTGATCTGATGATAACCAGATCGCAAATCGATCTTGGATAATACCTTTGCCCCCTTCACTTGATCAAAGAGTTCGTCAGTCCGAGGCAAGGGGTATTTGTTTTTGATCGTGAGCTTATTCAGCTGACGATAGTCTATACACATACGAAGAGTTCCATCTTTCTTTTTGACAAATAATACTAGAGCTCCCCACAGTGATACGTTGGGGCGGATATAATTCTTATCCAGTAGCTCTTGCAGTTGTATTTTTAATTCTGTTAACTCTGGTATGCTCATTCGGTACGGTGCCCGTGACACCGGTGCTGCCCCTGGTGTTAGCTCTATAGTGAAATCTATATCCCTTTTTGGGGGTAGTCCTGGTACCTCTTCAGGAAAAACATCCACAAATTCTTGTACTACCGGAATGTTGTCCAGTGCAGATGTTTTGTCTTTCTGGTTTGCATAACCAACTTGAATAGCATAAATCTGACACTCCTTCCTGAGACATTTAGCTAGCTGGGAAGCAGTGATAGGACAGATCTGTACAGGGTGTTTAATCCCCTGCAACTCTTGCTGTTGTCCCAAATCATCCTTGTAATAGATGGTTTTGGTCTTGCAGTTTACCAACGAACAATGTTTTTCCAGCCAATCCATACCAATCAAGATGTCGTGGGACCCCAATGGAAGTACATTCAGGTCTGTTGTAATTGGCTGTCCAGCTATGCTGAAAGAGTAGTTACTAATTTTGGCTAAGACTCGTCTCTTAGCTCCCGTGGCTAGCTATACCAGCCATGGGTTCCTGAACTTTTCAGAAGATAACTTACACTGTTCTACTTTTTTTGGGCTAACATAACTTAAAGTAGCTCCTGGGTCAATAAGAACAGCTATAGAAAGATTTGAAATTTTACCTTCAAACTCCACCATGGTCGGCTGGTATTCCACTTGACGGTCATCCAAGGCTGCGTTAATTCTTGGCATGCTGCGCGCCACTTCTCCAACAGTCGATGCTTCTTGGAACTGAGATATTTGGTCCACTCCTTTACGCTGAGGGCAGTTCTTAACATAGTGCGGTCCTCAACAACCCCAACATTGGACTGGAGGTCTGGTCATCCCTTCAAGGTCTGACCTGGAAGGTGGTTCACTGATTCTGCTCTCACTTGGTTTAGTGCGAAAGGTACTCTTTGCTACATTTCTGCTAATATGTCCCTTACCAGCACCCTTGCTGCCATTACCACGACTCCCTTTATTATTACCAGCAATTCTGTTGCCCTTTCTTTCATTCCATCTTTTATTTGAAATGTCCCCTTTCTGTTTGTTTTGCTGGTAACAGATTCTTGCCTTACGAATCGCCTCATCCATTGTTCTGGGATTATCAAACTCAATGCGTTCCCTCATATAGACAGGTAGACTACTCACAAATCTCTGCACCTTGGCCTTTTCCTCCTTAATATATTGCACGTAGCAAAGCAGGGAAGTGAAGCGATTAATGAACTCGTCCATAGACTGTTGTCCTAGCTGCAAATCATGGAACTCCCGTGCTTTCTCATCATAGAATCGCTCAGTTAGATATCTCTCTTTGAAGTATCTTTAAAACTTTTCCCATATTATGTTCTGCTCACTTACTCCTTTTACAATCTTGGTTTCTTCCCACCACAGGGTTGCCTTGCCTTGTAGCTGGAAGATGGCCAGCCGTGCCTTCAGATTCTGATCATACTCATATAACTGGAAATACTTGTTCATGTTAATTAACCATGCTTCTGCTGCTTCCTCTTGTTCCCCATCGAAATGTGGAGGTTTACTTTTTCGGAATTCCCCCTGTAATTCCATTTTCCGTCGTTTTGAGGTTTGTTGTTCCAGTACGTTATCAGAATGGTCCTCCTTTTCCTCTGAAATTTCAGGTGCAGTTGGGTAATTTCGTTCCTCAGTTGCCCTTTGTTGTTCTGCACTGGGATTGGCTAATGGTGGATTTTGTCTGTCCGACAAACTCTTCAATATTATTTCCTGCTCCACTGTCAATCGCGCGTTGTCTTCTCGCAGACGTGCCATCTCATTTTTAAGTTCTTGAACAGTCTCTAATATCGCCAGATTGGTACTGCGTGTCTCTTCCCCAAGCTGTACCCACAGCTCTGGATTTTCCCGAAGAATGCTGTCAGCTCCCTACATTTCCTCTATCTTTATTGTTGATTGTTAACTGATTATCGTTTCTGTATTTATCTCCTAATTAATAAAACAAGAAAATCAGTTATCTGAACCAATTCTTCCTCATATATATATATGATATGATAATCTTCCTTGCAGCTGGATCTTACTGCTCCAGAGGCCACAGTTTTGGAACCTCTACTCTGATACCACATTGTCACGACCCCACGACACATATACAAAATTTAAAAAAAATATATTACAAGACTTATCATCCATCCGATCAATAAATAATATGTATGCAAAAGCATCGTTCTCAAAATATAAATGTGATGCTCTATTTACTAATATGTTTACCCACCTTGATAATATAAGGTTCTCTCTTGGTTTAATATTACCTGACCCAATTGGCGACCTTCACGAATTTAAAGGCTAAGATAATGGTTAATGCGTTCACCGGTTGCTGCTTCGACCAACTCCGGCGCCAGGTGGTGAGCGGAAATCTTAATTCACTTCACCTACCTCTGCCAGGTGGCTAGCATCGTACCGAGGCCACGTGATTCCTCGGTGGAAACGCTGGGGTTTACGCGCCAAGCTTCCACTCGAATGGACGATGAGGATTTCATATTCAGATCTAAGGGCTGGGATTCGCCCAAGGGTTTAGCGGTGTTTTATATACCACTAAGTTACTTGCTTCGGGTTCATTTGCGTATGTTTGGAGAGGCCGAATGATGCTCAGCTCGGCGGCTCCTTCCTTGCACCATCTACCAGGTCTTGCAACACTATCCCAGGTATTTCGATGTCTAAAGCCCGCCGTTTACAGGTCTTTCATCAGCTGTTTAGATTTATATATATACAGTGCTTTTATTTACTGCCGGGTTCATTAGTTCTGGATTACTTCAATCATGAGCTAATCTCGTATGCTTCCACCGTGTGCAGGTGTTTGCTTTTGAGTCCTCCTGCCGCTCAAGGAGCGATTATGCAACCGGGGCGCTCTCAGGTATTTACCCCATCATGATTTGATGCAGAGCCTGTGATTTAACCTGATGGGTGAGGGTTTATTCTTATGCAGTTTGTCTTATTTCGATTTGCTCAGCCTGAGGAATTCCTCATGGCGGTCTTTCTCTTTATTGCCTCAGGGTTTCGTCACTTGGTCAAACCCTGGTTCGAGTCGCGGTCGGCCATTTCATGCCTAAACCTGCGTCTTCTTTGATTTACACAATCTTATGTTAAATATCGATTTTGGCAATATGCTCAGGGTTGTATGTATGCTTATGTAAGGGTTCACGACCCTCTGCCGGAACCGAATTGATTCAAATGAATTCAGGATATTCACTCTCTTCTGTTTCTCATGCTGTCGAGAATGTTAAATATGAAATCTCAAGTTTTTGTCTGTATTTATGAAGAGGCGAGAGTCTTCTTCGGCTCTCTGGACATTTGGATAAACATACTGTCGTTATGCCCATCAGGGGTTTCTGTCTATCATAATGTTAATATATTTTCCTTTTGAATACGATGTATATGTTTCTCATCTGGTATAGTTTGCACTAGCGACCCGTCTTGTTTTACACGCATATGATCTTGATTCAAAGAACATATTTGAGCTCGTCTTATTATAAGGGTTACTGTTATTCCTTTGGTTCACAGAGTATCGTTTATTTTATTTGAGGGTTTTTATGGTAACAGTCGTATATTCGCTTGTTATACATGACTATATCACGGCGGTTGTGTGGCCGTTCACCACAGCGGGGTTTTGTTACCAGGTGACATCATGTCGCCTTAAATTGTTAAAGGTATTACTCACCTGTGCTCTAAACCGGTTGAGTACTGGTAACGATAACACAGTGATTTCTTTTATACTTATTTTTCGAATATAATGAAATTTAAAACCCTTGGTACAGGGTCTGTCTAATTTTCCTTCTTACAGTCTCATTATATACTATGAGCAGCACTAATATTTCAATATGTTTCTTGTCTGCTTTAGAATCACCATAATTCTCTTTGTCGTTCTATTGTTTTCTACAAATCCTTCTACTGTTCTAGTTTTCAATGAATCCTTCTGCTGTTATGTAGTTTAATGCATCTTTCTACTATGCACTTAAATACTCTGCATACTGTTATGGTCTTTCAGGACCCTCGTACGATTTTTATATAGATAACATGCTTCAGTTTCTATACAGATAACATACATTGGTTTCTATACTATTAATATGCAGCGTTTTCTATATAGTTAACATGCATCGATTTCCATACAGTTAGCATGCAAGGTTTACAGCAGATGGTCTCTGTTCTTTTGTCTTAAATAACAAGTTCTAAATATTCATAGAAACTGTTTCTAATATTATATATTCTTTGCATCTAGTTAGCAACAGAGACTTGGAATCAACTATACTTTCCTTCTATACACCCAGTATATTGATCACAGAAATCTGAATCTGGTGAATAACTCATACCTGGTCTACCAGTTACAGGAGCTACCGCTCCAGAAGTTCACCTGCATTTTACATACTTGCTCTTATCCACCCAACCTTTAGATCCATCAGTGCGTTGGATTCTCCCCCCGAGCAGTCTTGCAGGCCTGCAGCCCTCAACAAGACTCTAGCACCTACGTGCTTGGGTTATCTGGTCCTTACCAGACTTAACCCTCTTTTCTTTCTTATTCCCTTTCTTGGAATTTTTCTTCCCTGTCTGTCACCACAGCCCAGGGTTTTCCCTCCCAGGACTTTTCCTATGTGAAGGGTTAGTTTCTTTTCAGTTTCATAACTTTTTCCTTTTCTTTAGAAATCCTCCCCCCAGGAGGCTGCCATCATTTTCAAAATAAATATTCCATTTCATAAATAAGATAATATCATTTAGTAACAGTAATTAACAATTCACATTAGTTTCTTACCACAGTAACATTTCATATTTACATGTTTTACGGGGTCATCACATCAAATGGTTTGTAAATTTTAAATTATGTTGTAATGCATGTACATATTTTTGTATATAATACAATTGTTACTAAACATGAGGTTTAGGTTTAAACAGTGTTTACTTCCTTATTCACGGAAAATCAAACTTTAAATGGTCATCGTACCTAGTTTAGGTTAGCTTAGGGTTGTGTCATTACAATCTATTTATTAGGTATTGCTTTTGAATCTTACACTTACACTTACAATATGTTTAGTAGGTATAATTTCATTTTATTTAAAATATTATGGGAGTTATACTTTTATTTTATTTTAATTAATGGTTTTCAACTATGAAATTTATTTTTTTCCTGCCAGAAAGATTTGGTTGGGGATTTGAGCGTTATTTAGCAATCTAGGATAAAAAGCCAAGAGGCCTATGGAATTGAGCGTTGGATTACCAATTTGTAATTTTCATTTACTACCATCATGCTACCTCATTTTTCCACCATAAGCCTCAGAGAATTATTTGTAGGAAGCTCTTAGTAATGAATGTATCATCAACCCATAAACTATTTCCACCATTTCCCCATCTCCACCTTCATATGTTGTGGAGCTTCTCCAAATAAGCATCTTCATATGTTGAAGAGATTTTCAAAATAAGCATTTTGCACAAGAACTTGATTCTGAAATTTTAGAAATTAATATCCTACGTACCCATTCTCTCATGATGATACTTACATTTGTGATAACATTTCATAATGGGTAGTATGTTCACTTTTTAAAATTAAATTTTGAGTTGTTCTTTTCTAATATTGTTTAATGTATTATAATTCATGGTGAAATCATCACTCAATTTAATTTTGAGTATTTAGTAATTAATTTAATTATGATCTTCATCCATTCACAATCCTAAAAGTTTAACAGGAAAAAAATATATAGATATGCATGGGTATAATGAAATCTTCCAAACAACTCGATTTAGCCTCTGCTTAAAATCAAGGTTCAAATACGTTAAAGAATGGTACCACAATTGTAATAAACATTTTCTTTAAATATTTTTTTTCTTATTATAAAATAATTTTAATTTTACAAAATTATATTAATTACAATTATTTGTCATAAATTTTCTATATTTTAACATTTAAATAATTAAACAATTTATCTTAGTTGGTGTTGTATCTTTCAAAATTCATTTTGTAAATACTCCACCTATTAGCATCATTACCACCAATCCTTTTAAATGTTGTGGAGCTTCTTGAGAAAAGCATTCTTCATGTGAAATCCTAGTATTTAGAGTTTGAAAATTAATATGGTTAGTATCAATTCTCTTACAATGATACTTACATTTGTAATAACGTTGGACAATGGGTAATATGGTGAAATTTTTCAGTTGTTTTCTCTTGGAATATTGTTTAAGATATTATAATTCAAGCAAAGGTCATTACTCATAAAAAAAAATATTTAATTTATTATGTTTATACATTAATTTAATTGCTATGATTTTGATACAAGTAAAATTAGTTGAAGAATATACACAAAAAATGATTTAAAATATTAAATTACCACTTTAAATTCAATACTACACAAATATATATGAGAATCGGTTTCACATTTTAAATCAATAAAATTGATATAAACCATCTTTTAATATATAACTATACACATTTGAATGAAAAATTTATAAAATTGGTTAATCATAATATCTCTAATAAAAAGAAATAATTAAACTAGCTTAGACACATCTTAAACTTGGATCTACCAAGGGACGAGAGGGATCAAATATTTTCCACTCTAAAAGAGGCTTGTACCTCAAAGAGATTTGATCCTTTTGGGTGCTTGGTAGATCCAAAACTAAAATGAATCTAGGATATTATAATTTATAAATAAAAATACATATTAAATTAGAATAACGGTTAAATTATTGTTTAAAAAAAGAAAAACATATTCCAAAAATATATTAAAAGATTTTTTTTTTTTAAGAATAGAGTAATAAAAACAGTAAGACTAAAAAAAAATCATAATAAAAAATAATTATTTGAAAATAAAGATTCAAATGCAAAGTTGAGACTCTATGCAAAAATAAATAATATAACCAAGACAACTTGAGCACAATCTAATAAAGAAAAAAACTGAATGATAAATGAAACAGAATTTATGTGAAGTAGATGTATCTCCTCATATTTTAAAATATTAATTAATTGAAACTAGGCCAGCCTGATGATTAATTGCTACTGAAACCAAGTTAATAAAAAAGTGTAAGATATATCAAACCAATCATGAAATGTTAAACTACTACAATAATACGAAACAACATATTTTGAAGATATAAGTGTATACCAAACACTGAAATGAGCATTAACTTATCGCAAGAATTATCCACATAAACGTGGTTTGTCGTAGTAGCAAAAAATTAGGAATCATAAAAGGCTAAACATTATGCCCTAGATAGATTGTAAATATACATATTGCAAGAAGTGTGAATAGGGAATGAACATAGAGAGCTCCATGCCAATAGGAAATTGTAGGAAGGGTAGTGATTAGCAGCACCATGGAGAACTGAAAGGAGGTATCTTAACAATCAACTTTAGCAAACATGAGTAAGACATTGTCAACTAAACTAAGAAATCATAGTAAAGTGTTGTACACAAAACTAAATATAATAAGCCTAGGTAAGGAATTGTACACTAAAATAAATACAGTAAACGCTAGTACTCCATGCGCAGATGCATTCAACATATGCTTTTTGTAGTCTTAAATAAACCCCAAGCTGAATCCATGGAGTTAGGACATGTACATGGAAGGAGAAGGGAGAAGGCGAGAGACATTTAATTTTGAAGTTACACACAAATTGAGAGAGGAGTATTAATAATGAAGGAGATTTTGTCGATAAATGATGCTAGGTTCAACTTATATAACACAACATGCACCAAAAATTGTGAGGAAACCTTTCAATATCTCTCCTAAATTTGATTTGATACCTTGTTAGATGTCAATGGGCCACTTAATGGATATTTTTCTGAGTAATTGTATGTATTGAATTTTAAGAATCACTTAATTTCATATTGTCTCTATTAAAGATTTAGCTCACCATTTTTAAATTTTAAATCTTCTCTGCTCTGATCTATCTTAGCTATTAAAATTTCATATTTTTTTAAAATTCATATTTTTTGTGTTATCTACCATAGTATGTTATAAGTTATTTGAAATCCCATTTTGAACCTCCCTACCACATTCACAACAACATAAAATAAATGGAAAAAAACATCAACGCGAATGCAAGGAATGAAGAATTTGACATGAATTATTGTTGGTCAAAACCTCAACAAATTAATGTAAATCATTACTTTATATATGCATGCACCTCTCTTGTCATGTTAACTCACCTCTCACTACATTTCCAATTATTTTTTTCACCATATTACTAAAATAAAATGAAATGAAATCTAAGAATGAGTTTCTTAAATTATCAAAGGGACCTTCTCCATTTCCAATACATGTTGTATATGTCAAGCATGGTATTGTTTTATCAATCCCATCTCCTCTATTATTAAACCTTATCTGTCATTTTATATATATGTTGACAGTGATTATGACTACAGTCAATTTGGTATAGGCGAGGCTTTCATTTGAGAGGGGTACTCTTGAGAAAAGAGTGCTCTCCTCCACAGGCTATAAATTATCCAATATCTTATAGCCCCATTGCATCTCGAGGTCCCACGAGGACAAAGGGTACCCAAGGAGTAGGCTAGGAGGTAAACTGATGAGTCATTAACATTTGGTTAGAACACATCAACATTCACACATGAAAGTGGATGACGACAAGGGAGCACAAGCAACAACCATTCCAAGAACTAAAACTGCACTCCTTGGTGAATGCTACAATGTGTATTAATCAATTTTTTTTATGACTAATGATGTATTTATAATGACCAGAATGTAGTGTGAATGTCATGATGATTGAATTTCAGAATATGACTATTGATGTATGTACCTCAAATATATGTGTTTTCAATATTGATGAAATTTCATAATGTTCATGGCCATCAAATGACTAGTTGATAGAATGTTTATTTACTTATTGTTATATTATTATAAGTTAAATATGAATTTTTCCCTATACCGAGTAACTTGATTTCCACTCTGACTACTAAAAAAATTAGCATCAGAGGGAGTGTCCCCACGCTTGGTATTAGAGTCATAGATCTATGACCTATGGACCCATAAAAATTAATTTTCATCAGTGACGTGATGCTCTGATTAAACTATTATTATAATACATATATTAAACTAATATTTGATAGCTAATTTAAATAATATAAAATATTGTTGTAAATAACAATCAATCATAAGAAACTATCACAATTATAATCCCTCGAAGAAAGGTCAACGATTAACCTCTTTTATTTACATCATGAAATATTCGCAAAATTTATCAATCCAAACCTCTTTTATTTACATTATGAAATATTCTCAAAATTTATTAATCCAAATAAATTTCAACAAGGGAAAAACAAATGATCGGCATAAAGATACCATACACAAATTCCAATATCATTTGTGATTGTGCAACTTTGCACCCAACATCAATTTACACCACATTTTTGGCCTTCACCCTTTTCCTTCTTACAAATCCTATATGTGCCTTAGCTTTGGCTTCCACTGAAGATCGATTCAAAGTGGATAAGTGAGAATTATTTATGCATATGCTAATCTTCATCTATATATACAACATTAAGAAAAGGTTTATTTCAATTATTGAAATATTATATGTTTGTTAATAAATTTAAATATGAAAATTTGATAGGTTCATTGCTCTAATTAACCTCATTATTAGATTTTTTTAGTAGATCATACTTCCAATGCTACTTTCTCTTGAGCTCGAGATATAAAAGACTATTTGCCCCATTTCATTGGGTTATTGGCTAAGACATCCTTAACCCTCCCTTCCTCTAATAAAGAGGAGTTTTTATGTGTTTCAAGTTATACTTTTGCTCATATTCAGGTGAGTCATTTTGGTTAGCAGGGTCAATATGCCTTGGAAATGAAATAGGGACTCCATTCACCCCCTAGGGAACTCTGAAGGAGAGACTCCTATGACAAACTTATGGAGGAAACATAAGGGCATAAGTTGAAGGTTCATTGCATCGTGAGTCTCCTTCCATGGAGCATCATCATCAAGACCATCTAACAAGAGCTTCTAAGGATATGCCTATGTATTCACCATCATTCCTTTATACCCAACCACCAAAACAAGCAAAGGAGATAATTCTTTCAAACACATACCTTTATCTTGAGTTGACTTCAAAATATTAATCAAATCCCTGAGATTGGGAGTCTATTTATCTTCAAATTCTTGAATAATATCTTTAGATTCTAGTACCTCTAGAGACTTTCTAAATCTTTTATCATTGTGGTACTCAAGTCAAATTTTTCAATACCAACCTCCATACGAGAGATTCTCTTTGTCAGGGAATGACCCTTTAAAATGCTGGGAGTAGGTGATTTTTTACCCTAACTTTTTATTGAAAGGAAATGAGAAATCTTTAGCTATATGAATTATTTAACAGCATATAAACATATTTAGAGGACACCATGAAAATCAAGCTCGAAAATAACCATAGGTGGGTCATTCTAAACCACCATTGCCAATACAAATCCATCTCCAATATCAATTCCAACCATAATCTGAGTGACTGTCATAATGTTAGTCTTAATAAAATTCATGTTTACCTCTAAATAATGACCTAAAGAGTTTCATATCTTTGTAAAGACTCTGGCAAACCAATATTTGATATGTAAGCTAGGTATATTTCACCATCGATGAATGCCATCAATTGTTTTGAAATTGTGCATTGAAGGAGACAGGCCAACTTTTTAAACTGAGAAGCATCTATTTCCATAATGAAAAAGAAGACAATGCCTTTTCTACATTCCCCCATTGAATGGAAAGTGAAGGCCAACCATCGTCTTGCAAGAAAAAAGGTCTTTTGGAACATAGCCTAGTAATGTTCCCAAACCTTACCACTTAAGGACTTAATGTTGGCTTCATTAAAGATTCATCATGCTATTGTATGTTATATAATGTTAATAACCATATTGAGCTTAGTATAACTGCAAGGGCTAACCTTGTATAAGTACATTTTAGTTTTATGCATTTTCTTGTCTTCTTAATATTTGGGCCTCATAAGTCCTCAACAATGTGTCCAATTAGAAGAATATGTTGATATATTTCATGAGAAAAGTCTTTCGATCCACACTTCATCACATATGGAGGGGTCACATAGGGAGATAAGTCAAATGCTGAGCAATAAAAATTTATGAGGGCTTATACCTGGAACACAATTCCCTTAACTGAATCATTTCTCGACCCTTCTTAGGAATATTAGACTTTTGCTTGGAATCCCCTAGGCTTACAAGGATGGATTGAGTGTTTCTTTGATCCAAAACAACCTCCTTTAATGTAGACAATGTTTTCACAATAACATTACTAGGTGATCTCTCCTTATACGACCCATTCGATGGAGGATATGGATGAAAATACAGACAAACATTTCCCACATAGCCTTATTTTTTCGTTGCGATAAACACCCTCCAAAATTTAGTCTAACTTGAATTTTGGAGCCTACTGTGGATCTTGTGATCATTCATTCCATAATCACTTTATGGTTGGTTGATAAGTGTTAAACTCACTTTCTCACACATTCTTATTCTAAAACAAGTTTTTGAGTGCACTCTTTTATGCAAGCTTGAACAGGGAAAGCACAAGTCCATCAAGGTAGTGTTGATGCAATGTTCCACCTGCGTCAAAAGTTAGTGCACACTTTCATCAACCGTCCCTCACTTTTTCTTACGATTTTCGTGAGTGACGTGATGCTCTCATTAAAATATTGTTATAATACATATATTGAACTAATATTTGAGATCTAATTTAAATAATATGCATTATTGTTCTAAATCACTATCAATACTATCCGAAGTGAAATCCCTATCAAAAAGGTCAAAAAAATAATTTATTAATCCAAATAAATTTCAACCACGGGAAAACAAATGACCAGCTTAAAGATACCATACAAAAATTTCAATACCATTGGTGAATGTGCAACTTTGCACCAAGCATCAATTTACAATTGCAAACAATATCGGCGCCATATTTTTGGCCTTCACCCTTTTCCTTCTTACAAATCCTATCTTCGTGTTGGCTTTGGCTTCCACTCAAGGTCGATTCGAAGTTGAGAAGTGGGAATTATTTATGCATCTTCTAATCTTCTATGTATTCACGGGCGCACTCTAGTTTATTGTGTCTACGGTTTTGTGGTGCATAAAGTGTTTTACTCACAATCACGAAATTTATCAAGCTAAAGTGTTTTACTCAATCACTAAGTTTAATTATGTCCATAGGTATCCTCTATTTTGAAATGGTTTCTAAAATTTCTATCTTTTATAATAATAAAATGTACATTTGATTTAAATTTCATAATTTGAGAATATTTTTAAAAATATAAACAATTTTTGTGAGTTGTATTTGGGACTTTTAAGTTGTTTTCCTATTAACAAGGTTCAATATTCCATAAATTAAATAGCACATTATTATTTTAATCACTCTTAATAATTTTTACCACCCATTTAATTTATATATCTATGTTAATTATTATGAGTAATCCTATTTTATCATCAACCAACCTCCCAATTATCATGCTCCTCTAAAATTTCTTGATTGTGCTACATTATCTTTGTCTTACATTATCTTTGTCATTCCCCTTAATTTTTTTGTTCAAATACATAGCATTATGTTGTTTATTATGTTACATTCTCTTTGTCTTTACCATTAATTTGATGTTCATAACCCATTATGCACGTATATATTCCTGCTAAGAAATAACGTTTATATTACTATTATTCCTAGTTTTTTTTGTTCACATAAATAGCATTTTGTTGTTGTCAACCTTGGTTTATTTCCACAATGCTTGAAATACCTAATTTATCTCTACGAAATAATGTAGTTTGCAATAACATTTATAATTGGTTGAATTATAAATATTCCAAAAATATTTGTTTCCAAATTATGAGACATCACTTATTTATTTGACATCACATTTTGTTTGCAACATATATTTGGTTAACTTTTATTTAAAAAATATATTTATATTTTGCAAGTTAACTGAAGTGAAGAGATATATCACTTTTTTATTCAACATTAGTCTTTTTCTTAGCTTATTTATCCCTTAATGATTATAAGATTTACAATATATAAAAATTTATTATTTAAAATATTCTATTTTATTTTATTTCAACTTTTTAATTTATCATTTAAAATATAAATATTTTATATGAAAAAACTAAATGAGTAGTAAATTTCTAATATATTTTATCTATAAGTTTTGTTATATTAACTTTGTTTTCCCAATATAATATTTATAAATAAATCATAATATTAAAATCTTATTCCATGGGCAATTTAGACTTACTAGTGCAATTTACAAAAAAATTATGATCATTTCAATTTTCAGTGCAATCTTTATAAATAAATCAAAATATTAAAATCTTATCTATGTATTCATGGGCTTACTCTAGTTTATTGTATATAGGGTTTTGTGGTGCATAAGGTGTTTTACTTGCAATCATTAAGTTTATCAACCTAAAGAGTTTTATTCAATCACTAAGTCTATCTATTTTGAAATGGTCTTTAAAATAATAAAATGTGTATTTCATTTAAATTTCATAATTTGATAATATTTTTAAAAATATACACAATTTTTGTGAGTTGTATTTGGAACCTTTACTCTATTTTCCCATTACAAAGGTTCATTATTACATAAATTGAATAACACATTATTATTTAAAATATTTATTCTATTTTATTTCAACTTTTTAATTTATGATTTAAAATATAAATATTTTATATGAAAAATATGAATGAGTGGTAAATTTTTAATATACTTTATCTGTAAATTTTGTTATATTTAACTTTCTTTTATATCAAAAATATAATATTTATAAACAAATCATAATATTAAAATCTTATTCCATGGACGATTCAGACTAACTAGTGCAATTTACAAAAAAATTATGATCATTTCAATTTTTGGTGTAATATACTTTGATTCATATATTTTAGTATTATATTTTTATCTATATATTATATTTTATTAATGTACTTTATCTTATTTTTAGATCTTTTTCAGCATTGCTTAATTATTTTCTCTTTGGAGTTTTTGGTTTGAATTAGAGGAAATATTTTTTGGTAAGTTTTTGTTATTTATAATATGTTTTTGAATGCATCAATTATGAGGATGTAAATTTGATGGGCACTCCCACCTGTCAAGTAAATTCTTGATCATGGTTTCCTTTTAAAAGTGTGCTTCACATGGCTTTTGATTTTTATTTTTACCCATCATTTAAATATCATGTATTATTTGTTTTTGTTCATAAGATCAATAGTACGGACTTAACTTCCATGGAATATTTTAGAATATTGATAGTAGTATACAAAATTCAATAGTTGAGATTTATCTGAAAAGTAGTTATGGTCTTTTAACAATTTTAATTAAATTCATTAATTAAAGAAAATGTCATATGAAGTGAGTTGTGATTTTTGGGATGTGTTGTATTGATAAGGCATGTTATTGCCGAATGGGATTGTAACACAGTCTATTTATAGATTGAGATTCTCCAATGTAAAGTCCACGTAAATCTCCATGATTAAGAATCTTATTCCATGTTTTTTTAAATATATGTATGCTTAACTTATATATGAATTCTTTTTATAAATAATAATATTATTTAAAATAATGATAATTTGTTTAGTTTTTATTATTTTTTTACTTCTAGCCACATGAGATGCATATGAAGTAATTGTTCTAATTCTGATTATGGGTTGTTGCAAATATGCTTTTACCTCTCTCTCTCTCTCTCTCTCTCTCTCTCTCTCTCTCCCTTGCATGATCTCTCTCCCACCTTCTCTCCCCACTGTCTCCCAACTCATCTCTATCTCATGATCCTTCCCCTTTAATTTATCTCCCCATCTGCTCCCTCTCCTTCTCTCGTTATCCCCCCACCTCTACCTCTCTGTCCTCCCTCCCTCACTCTATCATTTTCTCTCAATCCTTCCATCCCTCTCTCCCCACTCTCTTCTACATGTTCTCGATATCTTTATCTCCACACCCTATCTCTCAATCTCCCCTTCTTATTCTCTCTCTCTCTATCTCCCATGCCCTATCTCTCAAACCATCCCTATTTTCCACATATCTCTATCTCCCTCTCTCTCTCCCCCTCTTCTCGATGTCCATATTTGTCTCACACACTATCATGCTCTTCCCTCGTCTCTCTCTCTCTCTGATGCTCCCTTTCTTTCTCTCCACTATCATGCTCCCTCTGTCTCTCCCTCCCTCACTTGCACTCTCTCTCAAACCCTAAAAATTATCCACCCTCTCATTCTACCCGCCTTCACATTCTAACCCCGCCTCTCTCTCTCTCTCTCTCCATCATTCTTTCCCTTACTCCCTCTCTCACCCTCCCTATCTCCCTGCCTCCCCCTCTCTCTCTCTCCCTCTCCTCTTTGCTTTCTCACCCCTCTAACTCTCACCGCTGTCCCTCCCTCCCTCTCTCGCTCTCAACCCCCCCCCACCCTCTCTCTCTCTCTCCCACGCACCCTTCCTCCCTCTCTCTCTCGCTCTCAGCCCCTATTACCCTCTCTCTCTCTCTCTCTTTATCACTGTCTCTCCCCCACCTTTAGCTCCCTCTTCCTATCCTTATCTCTCTTTCCCTCCTACTCTCTATCTCTCTCCCCCCTTATATTGACTTTCTCTCTTCTCCCTCTCCTCAATCTCTCTCTCTCACTCTCTCTCTCTCCCTCTCTATCACTCTCTCACTTACACTTTCCCTCTCCCTCCCTCTCTCTCACTCTCTCCCTCTCTACACTTAACTCTATCTCTCTCTCCCCCCACTTAACTTTCTCTATCTCTCCCCCTCTTGCCTTCCTCCTCCTCCATCTCTCCCTCCCTCTCCTCCTTTCTCCCTACCCTCCTCCTTCCCCTTCCCACCCTTTCTTCCTCTCTCCCTCCCTCTCCCTCTTTCTCTCACTCTCTCTCCCCCTCCCTCCCTCTTTTCCACACTCTCTCTATCTCTCTCCCTCCTACCCTTCCTCCTTCCTCCCACTACTCTCTCTCTATCTCCTACCCTCTCTTCCTCTCTCCCTCCCTCCCTCTCCCTCTCTCTATCACTCTCTCTCACCCTACCCCTCTCCTTTCAACACTCTCTCTATCTCTCTCCCTAACACCCTTCCTCCTCCCTCCCTCTACTATCTCTCTCCCTCTACCTCTCTCTCCAGCCACCCCCTCTCCATCCCTTCCTCATTTTCTCTCTCCCCCTATCTTTATGTCTCTCCCTACCCCTCCCTCTTTCCTCTCCCTCTCTCTCCATCCCTATTTCCTCCCTCTATCTCCCTATCTATCTCTTTTTATCCATCCCTCCTTTATATGTTCCTCTACACCCTCACTCCCTCTCTTTTCTCCTTCCCACTCTCCCCCTGCTCTCCTCCTCTCTCCTTACCCCCTCCCCTTACATGTCAAACAAATTTGTATAATAAAGCAAACACAACACAGATACAAGAGAATCAATATAAATATAAACATATATTAAAAACTACAATTCATCATTATTCATATATATATAAACATTTAATTCATTGTCAATTAAAATCAATTTATTTAAATGGATAGTAAAACACTTACAATATCACATACATATGAATAACCGTAAATTATAATTAAAAAAAACATATTCCAAAAACAAACTAAAAAAAATTTAATTTTTTTACAATAGAATAACATAATTAATAACATTGAAAAAATATATATATATATATATATATATATATATATAATATTTATTTGAAAATCTAGATTCATAAACAAAATTGAGAATCTACGCAAAAATAAATAATATAACCAAAACAATTTAAACACGTTATAATCGCAAACCATATATTTTGCATTGAGATTAACATAACTCATTGTAAGCATTATCCACGTAAACAACCAGCAGCAATAAACTAGGAATCAGAAAAGGCTAAACATTACGCCCTAGAGAGATTGTAAATATACCTATTGCGAGAACTGTAGAGGAGGGCGGTTATTGGCCCGAGCCGAATTGATGGAAAGAGAAGGGAGAAGGCCAGAGACGTTTGATTTTGCAATTACACAAACTGAGAGGAGGATTAATAATGAAAGAGATTGGTCGATAAATGATACCAGGTTTGGCACCGAAAATGGAGAGGCAGTCTTTCAAACTCACTCCTAGATTTGAGAGTTTATTTTATTCTGGAAACACCTGAAACAGATCGGTCTGAAAACAAAAGTTAAAAAAACTTGGAAGCACGAGACAGAAGCATACATACAGAAGCATGATTGGTTTCGGCACCAACTCAATTTCATCTATAAGAGGTGGTTCGAGAGCGGAGCAGAGGTCCAAGTCCATTTCCCCAGCAGAAGTGGTTCGATACGAGAGCAGAGGTCCAATTCCATTTCCCCTGAAGGCCACCCTCCTCTATGCCAGACTCAGACAGAGGACCAACCCTCATCCTCTGTCACATATGGACTCGGGACAACGCGGACTCAATCTCGGATGTGTGGAGCGCTTCCAACACAACGCAAAACAATATAAAAATTTGTTCCCAAATTACTTTGATGGTTTTTCAATCCATCAACTATTTTGATAATGTGCTTTTTTTTCTTTGTCTAACTTTTCTTGCTTTTCTCTCTATTAAGTATAATTAAAAAAATGTTTTTCTGGCTTTTCTCTCCATAAGCTATCTTTATAAATTGCTTTTCTTGATCTTCTAACCGTTGTAAATTATTTTTCTAACTGTTTTTGCTTTTCTCGATCTTCTAACCGTCATAAATTATTTTCCTAACTGTTTTTGCTTTTCTCTCCGGCTACTATCCTTAAAAATTGATTTTCTTGCTTTTTTAACGTATCAATTTTTGGTGTGTTCCCGCTACGTGTTTGAATTTCAGCTCATTTAAGAGTTGCCTCATAGACATTCGTTGCATATTTAATATAGATAATAAAGTGTTGTGCATTGAGCTAAATATAATAAACGTAGATAAGGCATTGTACACTAGTAAAGCATTTTATGGTTGAAAAAGTTGTAAAGAAAGAGATGAATAACTACACTAAGAATATTGTAAGCAATAAACTCCATGTGGAGATGTCTTCAACATATGTTATTTGTTACAAACAAAATGAGAGAGGAGGATTAATAATGAAGGAGTGGTAGTGGATAAAATTATACTAGGTTCAACTTATATAACATAGCATGCACTGAAAATGGCGAGGAAACCTTCCAAACTCACTTCTACATTTGATTTGATATTTTGTTCGATGTCAATGGGCTGCCTAATGGATATTTTTCTAAGCAACAGTATTTATTGCATTTTAAGCTACTGTTAATTTCATATTCTCTCTCTTAAGTATTTAGCTCACATTTTTAAATTTTAAATCTGCTCTATCTTAACTTTTAAAATTTCATAGCTTTTTAAAAT
Organism: Pinus tabuliformis; assembly: GCA_031772625.1. NCBI lineage: Eukaryota > Viridiplantae > Streptophyta > Pinopsida > Pinales > Pinaceae > Pinus > Pinus tabuliformis. Next base: position 779,546,706 of record CM062818.1, read on the forward strand.
TCTTTTTGTCTGCGTGGTCTACCCTAGTATGTTAGGAGTTATTTGAAATCCCATTTTCAACCCTCCTACCACATTCACAACAACATACAAAAAATGGAAAAAAAACATCAATGCCAATGCAAGGAATGAATAATTTGAAATGGTTTATTGTTGGTAAAAACGTAAGGAATTATTGTAAATCCCTTCTTTAGGTATCTATGCATCTATGTTGTCA